>JAHBCN010001737.1:0-40000 GCA_019359885.1 Listronotus oregonensis | reverse complement strand
TATAACGCCATAAAAATTAATATAAACTTATTTGGATTTAAAACAAAGTATAATAGGCAGTAAAATACGCAGTTTTGTCTTTATTAACTAACTTTCTGTCTCTAATAGTTATCATTAGGATAGCAATACTAATGCATCAAATTTATACCCTATTAGCCTGTATACAGGGTGTTAGTTAATGATATGATAATATTTAGGGGGTTTGATTCCTAAACCCATTTTAGGAAAAACATTTCATATGAACATGTGTTCTAAACGTCTTAACTTTTAAACTGCAACGTGAGAAAGTTTTAAAAAAGTTTTTCTGAAATATCTGGAATATTGTTTTAAATTTTTACGAAATTCAGTATGCAGGAACTATGCGATGAGAGGCATCTTCTGGCGCACAACCTTTTTTTAATTGCTACCACTGGAGTCGGTGCGGGATTTGAATTTTATATTTTTTTAGAAAAAAACGATACGGCACTGGATTTTTTATGGAGGTATTTTTTAAAAAGCCTGATTACTTTTACCTACAAAAAAACCTTTCGTGTTTTTTTCGTAATATGCACCCTTCTTGATTAAAACAATTAAATTAAAATTGATTAATCTTTAAAGGAGAGTCTAAGTAGCCTGGAATTATATTAATTATAGCCTAATAAAAAAATATATATGAACATACATCTGATGTACATTTTTTGTTTCCACCACTGTCTTGGAAACAGCAGGAATAACATACTTACAAGCTAATGTATTAATTATTATTATTATCTATGTATTAATAACACATACTAATTAAAAGCAGATTTTTAAAAAGCCTTATAACAGAGCTGGGTAGGAATAGAATTCTTTTGGAATCGAATCCAGGAATCGATTCCTTTTTAGGGATCCAAAGGCTGGAATCGATTACTTTTTAAAAATAGGATCCGTGATCCGGGTTCGTTATATAACTTTTAAATGATCCGGAATCGATTCCTTTTTAGAAGGATTCGATTCCAATTTCTAATTTGAGACAAATGCCAAAATTTGCCATTTTGGATACGCCACACAAATTTCCAAATTTTGACCTAGCCCCTCTAAAATCCTTATATCCCGCAAATTAGTTTATAAATGCCAAAATCCGTCCTATTAAATGTTTCATTTTAAATTTTCAAATTTTTACCTAAGATTTTTAATCAGTATCACACTGATTTTCGAAAATTAGGGTAAAGAATTTTAAAACATCTAGATATTAAAATCTTGAAATAAGGTAGGTAGGTTTAAAGTGAGTGGGTATAACACCCTTCCACCGCGACGGATCGGTCTATTGTGGCTCACACCTTTTTATATTTCTCCCACCAGGTCCAGACTCCTAATAAATCTGATGATCCTGTTGGGAGAGAGATCTTTCACCTCCCCCGGCAACAAGGTGTCATTGCCGAGGATTGCGAATCTTAGTCGTGCCATTGCTGGGCACGAACACAGTATGGTTCTGCGATTCATCCTCCTCCATGCACATGCGGCACTCGGCGTCTTCCGCTAGGCCGATCTTGTGCATGTGGTGTTTTAATCTGCAGTGTCCCGTGTACAGTCCCACTAGAGTTTTAAGGTGTACCCTTGATTGCTCCAGTAGTTTGACAGTACGGCCCTGTGAATTTTGTCTCCGCCCCCCTTTTGGCAAGGAGGTCTGCGGATTCATTACCCTCTAGGCCGGTGTGTCCAGGTATCCAGGTATTTAACCTTATTGTTTTGACCCAGTTTGGTCAGCGCATCCTTGCAATTCCAGACGGTTTTCGAATTGCACCGGCTGGATTCAAGATCCTTAAGAGCTGCTTGACTATCGGAGAATATTTTAATTGTCTTACGTGTGCAGTGCCGATCAACCAGCTGGCTAAAGGAAAACTCTGCCCTCAGCCTCTGTCCATATATTCCAGCTCCAACACCGTCCTTGGTTTTGGAGCCATCGATGTATTAACAGATGTCAGCCCGGAGCAGGTCGGTCGTTTTTCGACTCCAGTCCTCCCTTTGTGGGTAGACTACACTGTAGGGCCGGTTGTAATTGGTTGCTGTAGGCATTATGTCTAAGGGAATTCCCAGTCTGTCATAGGTCAGGACATTCCTGAGGAGACTGGTGCTCTCCATATGACACGCCTGCGGTTTGTTACTGACCGCTTGATAGAGTCTGTATGTTGCCCACCTTGCCTCTCTCTCCAAGTAGATATACAGAGGAGGCAGTCCTAGGAGGGATTCCATGGCCGCCGTTGGTGTCGAGCGCAGCGCGCCCGTGATCATTATTCAGGCCTGTCTCTGTAGGCTAGATAGCTTTGCTTGGGTCAGCCGCTGCTGCCCCTTGCGCCACTATGCTACAGACCCATATATGATCATTGGTCTTATGACTGTCACGTATAGCCAGTACATCTGTTTTGGTTGCATGCCCCAGGATTTGCCACAGATCCTGCGGCATGTCCAGAAAGATAGGGTTGCCTTACGGATGACTTTTTCTAGATGCGAATTCCAGCTAAGAAAATGTATCTGTAGATCAACCCCAGATATTTAGTTTTTCGCAAATCGTACTGTTTCACCTTTGCAGAGTTGGTGGTCTCAAGTTAACCAGGTTTTTCTTTCGGGTGAAGGGGACAATAACCATTTTTTGAGGGTTTATTGTCATTTTTCCCTTGACACCAGCTTTGTGTGGTGTATATTCTATATATTATATATATATATATATATATATATATATAAATATTATTATATTTTAAAAATATATATATATATATATATATATATATATATATATATATATATATATATAATATTATTAAAATTTAAAGTTTTTAAAAATATTTGGAAGCCAAATTTTTTGTTTTTTTTAGTTCTTTTTAAAACCCTGATTTTTTTTCCCGGGTTGAATATATTTTTTCGTATAGACAGTCGCAATAAGCCCGCAAATCCATTTTCCGCTAAAAAGAAATTCAACACAGCCAAAAAAAATTCGTAAAAAGTCTTTTCGGAACCCCAGTTTCAGTTTTTTTTAGATTTTTTTTTTTCAAACTCAAATACTTTTCCATCAATGTTTTGGTTTTTTAGATAATAATATGTATAGCGTTGATTTACTAATAATGGAAGTTTCCTCATTCGTCTCATATAAGATCGTCATTGGCAAAAAAAGGCACAGCCTCATATTAACAAGAACGTATTAACCATTTCCCAGTTTATTCACCAGAAAAACCCCCCGGATTAAACGGGGAAAAAAAATTTGTCTCTTGCCTCCTCGGGAAAGGGGTCGGGGTGGCGCGATTCTCTGCTATTTTTATAAATAAAAAAAAAAAATTTAATTTTAAATTTTAAAATTTTTAAAAAATTTTTTTATTTTTTAATTTATTTAATATAATAATTATATATATACGCTTTCTTGAGGCCGTGTTTAATCGGGCCAGCAGGGAGATTTTCTGGCTGCCTATCTAGTATTATACTTCCTGGGAAGTGAGTTTTTGCTAGAAGATCCAACGTCTGTCTTCTAGATTCGGTAAAGGAGCCGTGTGGTCTTTCCAGTTATCCTAACTCCTGAATCGGTTTTCTATCTGGAAATAAGGAAACTAAAATATGTTGCTTTTTAGGTCCGGAGAAACAACATTTTAATGAAACATTTTTTTTTGCCACTGTTGAGGTCCTCCGTGACCTATCCAACGATAAGGATAAACGGTATTTAAATGATCTCGGACTACGACACTAAAATGAGCAGGAGCTCCATTGTGCATATACCACACTTAATTCCTTAGCAGAGCAGGCATGTCTTTAACCAACTTAGGTAGTTCTTCTTGAATAAAATAATGTAAGTAGGACTGTCTATCAAGGCGTCCTGACTTATTAAATTATTACTATTATCAATAATTACTGTCCATACATTAACCGAAAATTGCTGTTGAGCATTGGTTTCAAATATTGTATGAGGGTTTGTCACAAAAATTTTGAAAGACATTCATAAAAAAGTGTACTTCATCTGTGAACATAATTTGTGACTGAAACTGCGGATTTTCCAAAGATATCACTGGGAAAGGTTCACACTATTTTGGGTGTTTTGACAGTGTGTGTCCTCCAAAGTAGGTTTCTTCCGGTTTTAGTAAGTCGTCGGAGAATATTTGAAAAGGTGCGGCTAATTGGCAAGGTACGATACTTGATGTCTGCGAGACCATATACGTAATGCATTGCCGCCATTTCCGCATTCGTATAGTCTAAATTCACCATACTTACTGAGATAGGTACCTATTCTAAAAAACAACGAAAAAATCAAATAAACAGAATGGCAAACTAGAATTTGAAGAAACGCTTAGGACACCAACAGCAATTATTTTGACACTGAAGTTTTAAAAACAATTTATTCAATGCTACCTACATTTGTGTCGTAAAAAAGAATTTAGCGAGGCCAAATGGTTTTTCTTAAAATATTAGTAGGTACTGCTAAGAAATTTTTAATTACTTTTAATTTTTTTTTATTTAAGAAGGGTACATTTAACGAGAAAAACAAAAGAGGTAATTTTTATGTAAAAGTAACCAAGAATGAAAAAATCCAGTGGTGTACCATTTTTCCCCAAAAAAATATAAAATTTAAATCTCATACGAACGCCACTAATGGAAATTAAAAAAAAGTTGTACACCAAAAAATGCCCCTTAATACATAGTATATGCATACCGAATTTTCGTCTAAAATTGTTTTAAAAATATTTTAGAAAGACATGTTTTTTTTTAACTTTATCAACCTGTAGTTCGAAAGTTAACATATGTGTATATAATATATGTTCAAATGACATTTTTTTCTTTAAATGAGTTCAGAAATCATCCGATTAAATATTTGCATATCATCAGGGTGTCCCTTCCCTGTATATGAAAAATAACCATATTTACCATTGAATAAAATCTTTATGCTTAAAATAATAATTTTACGAGAACAAATTCGGATTAAGTTAAATGGTTATTTAGTATTCCTTCCGGGGCTGACAGGCAATACCCCAAACGAAAATAAACTTTTTTATTACGTTGGTTGGCGCGTAGTGGGTATATTAATATTCTATTACTTTCTGTAGAGAGATCGTTTTTTCGCCCAATAAAATTATCCTTTTTATCTTTAATAAGCCTGTTTTAAAATGGGCCCGGAAAGGGTCTGTAAATAAGGCTTTTTTATTGACCAATAACTTTGGTATTCATTAAATTATTTTAATATTTGCAGACATGCGCGTAGTAGTTGCCCTGACAGCTATCCATTTAAAACTCAGACGTGCCGAAATTTATATTTTGTATCGGCAGCATTATTCCAAGAAGTTATATTTGGTCTTCCAGTAGCACTGAAGACTATTAGGGCTATTGACTATAGGGAAGGGGGTAAAATATGGAAAAAATCAAATTCGTAGGAGCAATATTATGATTGATTATGATTTTGGGTGGCCAAAAATAAATAAATTACAAAATGCCATTAAATTTAGGCTTGTATTTTTAAGAACGTGGATGGTAAATTTATCATGATTTAAAAATTATAAAAAAACCTCAAAATCTATGCATTTGTGGCAAAAGTATGTAAGGTAAATATGCCTAATATGATAACCGCCAAATATAGGATAGACAGGTTTTGGCCAAAGCAGTAACACGACAACAGATCGCAACGGGTGTTGTTGCAGTTTTGTTGTGTTTTCTTCATACACAAATTATAGGTAGCTATTTTGGTAAATAAAGATATTTAGTCCAGTAAATGAAGGGACAAAGATGTAAATAAATCTGTACAGTTTTACCTTGTGGCGCAATTCTTAAGTCTTCGGAGATGCTTTCGAGCGAAAAAAAGTTTATCAACATAAACAGGTAGGAAAGGGCTGAAAATGGCCCATTAAGGCCCGAAAAATGGGTTTTCCGCTAATATCTGCCAAAATATGCAAATTGGGGCATTTTTGCTTGGACAAAAAAATGAAGTAGGACTTGTAATCTACAAAAATGGTCCTTATAATTTTTTTCGAAAAATCAATAGTCTTCGAGATAACGGGACCCAAGTCCATTTCAGCTGCCGTTCACCTTTTGAATGCATCTTTATGGATTCACTTATGAGCGGGCGGACGAATTGTTTTATTACCCAGGCAATAACGTACATTTTTTAATCATCCAAAGTTTATCGGAATGGGATCATTGCATATAAGTTTTGGTCCATTCTGATTTTTCTAGAATACTAAAAAAAAAGGGATCAAAATTTTTTTTCACAATATTTTGAGATTGAGAATTAATTAATTTAATTTTTTTGAAAAAATGATTTGTTGTTCTTAATAATGAGACCTTAGCAAGTATTCGATGATCCCAGAAAATTTCCTTTACCATCTTTTTTGCGTTTTGATAAAAAACTGTTTGGCCCATCTGCATTTTTTAGTAAAAAGATTGGTGAAAAAAATGGTAAGGACCATTTTTGTAGATTTCGGGGGTGATCTTCATTTTTTTCTAAACAAATTTCTTATTCGCATATTTTAAGATTTTCCCGCGGAAATTTTTTTTGCATTTACAGCGGTTCCCGTCGAAATCGTTATAAACTTTTTCTCGCTCGAAAGCATCCGCGAAGACCTAAGAATTGCGCCACAAATGAAAACTGAAAAGATTTATTTACAGCTTTGGGTACTTTCAGGTCTTCAGTTATTGGACTAATTTTTCTAATATGAGATACTTTGGGGCTTATAAAATAAGATATCTCCAACTCTAACTGCTAGCAGGACGCGATGTAAATGCACACAACACCGCATGGGGCAATACAGGTAACAACCCCCGTGATATTGCATTGTTGAAATATTTTATAAGTAATAACAACTAACAAGAAGGTATCCCAATCCTGCAATACATAATGGGAAATGTGTCAAGCGGTCGCGTCGTTACGAGTGTGTCTGGCACACTAACTGGCCTTAAAGAATTTTTATCCTAACTCCCGCTGTAATAAAACTAGGAATGAAAATATTTTGAGGCCAGTTAGTGTGCCAGACAGGCGCGACCGCTTGGCCCATTTACCATCATGCACTGCAGGATTGGAATACCTTCTTATATATTCTTAATCAGGGTAACGGACACACTTTTGTGATAGTAACGACCCGCGTATATAAAAACATCGTAAACTGGGGCGTATTGAGCGAACCAACCGCGTCCAATCACAGATATAAACAGTTCGAAATCGCAAACTCTTTGGGGTGTGTAACCACCTACCGAAACCTGCGCAGCACAGACTGGGAATCGTACGGAAATCGACTTAAACAAAGTCTGGCGTCCATCAAGACAAATTTTCCCAACACCACAGACATAGACCTTGCTGTGGAAAACTTCAGGATACAGTAACAACTGCATTCGAAGAACACTGTTTTTAAAACAGAAAAACTCAAAAAAAGGAACCTGTTGAAATAGTTATTAAGCCAGTCTGAGACGGATCAGGAAATTGTTTAAAAGGGCAAAAATTACAGGTAATTGGGACAACTACGCCCGCACACTTCCTGTATACCAGAAAGCTTTGAGAAAAACCAAAAAAGAATTATGGAGGCTGTTCTGCGAGGAGGTTAAAAACACTACCCAAGCGGCTCGCATGAACCCGATGCTCCCAAAAGGTAAAACAAATCCTGTTGGAACAGGGTACGTCCCGGAAACATGCAGTCATCTTTATACCCAATTCCAGGAAAGAAAGTTATACTGTTGCCAAGGTATACAGAACTATCTGCCTTTCATTATTCATGCTAAAAATGCTGGTAAAACTAGTAGATAGGGACGGGGTACTTCACGAACATTTCCTTGTTGAACACCCACATGCATATGACGCAGGTAAATCTTGTGGTACAGCTCTCCATAGCCTTGTAATGAGGGTCAAAATTTTCATATACCACCAAGAAATAGCATAAGGATCCTTTATTTATATTCAGGAGGCGTTTCATAATGCCTCCTTTTGCTCCATGCTCAGGGCTACTCGTAGACGTGGAATAGACGACACCACATGCAGGTGGATACACAACATTCTACAAAGTTGGCAGATTAAGGCTAGCCAACATGGTCACACTTTAAAAGTGGAAGTGGCACAAGAATGTCTTTTGGATAGAGTAGTCTCTTCTATGGAGCCTAGTGGTATAGTCTGTCTCAAAGTATATCGTTATGGCTTTTAACGGACCATACCCCAATAAACCTTTAACGATTTTATTGGGTAAACCCATTTGTTTATAAGGGGAGGGGTGGGCCATTTCTTGAGTATTAACCATTAGGCATATAAAAATTTTTGGGGGAAAAATTTAGTGGCAGTGTTGAATAACGGTTTTTACTGTGCGTTTCGAAAAAGTTGTTTTACAAGAATATAACTATGTCGTGTCGAAATCATTTGTCATTAGATGCAAAACAGGTTGTGAAAAATGTGTATGAAGCTTTAATCAGTAGAGGTCTAATTAAACAAGAAGCTTTAAAAGAAACCGGTCTACTTACAAAAACTCGAATATCATCGATAAGGGATATTATTATTAGTGAAGAATTGAACAAAAGAAAAAAACGTAGTGATTTTCAATCTCACTGTATAGACATTAGTAATCAGGACCTAATAAGAAGGAAAATATATTGTCTTTATGAAAGCGGAGTTATTTCTACCTTGGATAAACTAAAAAAGAAGCTAGACGAAGAAGACACCAATATAAATATTAGCCGTGCCACCCTCCATAGAGTTGTTTGTAAAATGGGATTTAAATACCGCAAAATAGACAAAAGACAAGTAGTAATGGAATCGCACAGATTACGCACTTGGAGATTTAATTACCTTCAAGAAATTAAAAGATAGAGGTTAAAAAACAGATCCATAATTTACCTTGATGAAACATGGTTCGATACACACGACACAGTATCCAAAGGATGGGTTGATTCCAGCCAAAACTGTCAATCGAAAGCACCTTCAAATAAAGGAAAACGCATTACCCTAATACAGGCTGGTTCAGAAGACGGATTTGTCCCAAACTGCTTGCTGTTGTCTACAAAGAATATTAAGGATATTAGCTTGGATTATCATGAGGATACAAGTGCAGAACTTTTTGAAAACTGGTTTTAAAATTATCTTTTAAAAAATATTCCAAACAACAGTGTTATTGTCATGGATAACGCAAGCTACCACAGCCGTCTGCTACACAAAGCACCAGCTTCATCAAGTTCAAAAACTGAAATCCAGGAATATTTGTTAGAAAATGATATTTATTTTGAATTCAGTTACAAAAAAACGCATCTTTTTGAAGTCCTAAATTCATATGCAATTAAAAAACAATATGTATGTGATAATAGGCCTTTTCATCACAATTTTTTTTGTGCGTATGCGTCAGTATCAGCCATTTTTTTCGTACTGTTTTTTGTAAACAAGCATGTTAACGGGCCTGTAAATTCATAATTAAAATAAAAAAATACTAAAGAAAGTATAGTTATTGAAGAAAAGAAATACGAAAATAAAGAAAAAAGTACCTTAATTAGCAAATAAGTTTTTTTAATCGATTATTATTATGATATCAGTACGAAAAGGAACGACGAAGCGGTGTTGTTATGGAGTATGTAAGAGTGATACACGCTATAAATCATTTAAATATAATACATATTATTTTATATAACAATATAACAATTGCATATATGTGGTAGGCCTTATTAGAATAAAATTATAGATACTTTTTGTATAGTAAAGAAGTAATGATGCCTAACCTCTTAATCACCTCACTTCTTTTTCCTTTTTAAAGACGTCCATGACATTTAAGCTACCTTTTTAATTGCGTACAATTATGGGCTTCAACTGAATTATAACCATCAACAATTTTTTCCAGTAAATGATTTAATTGGGGAGATAATACTACATTCCCAGCCATTGTCGATCAAAACAGTACGAAACTTTTGAATTGCCGCCATTTCAACATGGCGACTGCGCTTGCGCTTGTCACATGATGAAAAGGCCTATTTGGCTGAACAGGCTGGGCATACTGTCTTACGGCTCCCTCCGTATCACTGTATGTTTAACCTCATAGAGCATTTGTGGAACCAAGTAAAATCAAAGATCAGAGCAGAAAATGTAACACCTACTTTAAGTCCCAGTGTTAATAATTTGATAAAAAATGTAATTACTAACATACCAGTTGAGAGCTGGAAAAATTCACTACAGCACATTATAAAAATTGAGGACTCTTACATTTCTATCCAAAACAACTTAAATCCTATTGTAATTAATCTCAATGATGACTCTGATAGTGAAACAGAATTAGACATTTAGATTAAAAATGTAATTATGTATAGATAATGCAGTTATAAATTTATTAAAACTTTGCATATATTTAATTTCTTAAAGAAATTTTAAAATTATACTTACCTAAATAAACAATAAATTATAAATCTTTATATTATTTAAGTCCATCCCTAATGTTCTGTCCTTTTATACCTACCGATCCGCAGTTTTATTGCTATCGGCAGGTATAATTCATAAATGAAGGCAAGAGCTAACACGTATACTTTGAGACAGACTATAAATGTGTTACGAACTCGTCTCACCAATGACTTATTTTACGCCCAGGGGTATGCTGACGTTGTGATATTACTCTTGCAAGGTTGACACTTCACCACTATAGAAGAACTTATGCAAAGGCCTCTGAACATCGTACAGCGCGTACCATAAACCTCACAGTCAACGATAAAAAACGCAATTCTGCCATTTACAAACAAAAGAAACATGGAAAACTACAACAAAAAAGGCCAGTGCTAAGACTACCTAGAAACAATTCGTCCAAGAAGACCCAGACTGAAGCAGGTATTATAAGAATAATGAAAGTAAAAAGGGGAGAAAAAAGGTTCTAAAAAGTCAAATAAAAAACAGTAGACAAGGAAAAATATTAATAAAGTTACGAAGAAAGTAAGAGGAGTCAGATGGTTCTAGCTTTGTGTGATGATGAAGATATTTTTCTTTTTGTCTGAAAAGAAATTTTTAAATTTTCTTATATTATTTGATATACAGGGTGTCCAGAAAAAGTGTACAACGAAAAAGGGCCCGGGGGTCAAAATAAATTTTTTTAAGGGCCTTATTAAACCAAAAAAATTGTTATACAGAGGGGGTCAAATATTTAAAAAAAAGTTTTTTTCTAAATTTTTTAAAAACGTAAACGTTCAATAATTTTTTTTGGTGATTGGGAAAAAAGACGTTTGTTGGCACAGTTATCCACTCTATTAACCTAAAGTATTATAAACGTGACGTCATATGTACCTATATCCTCTGATTTTTTTTGTCATTGACTTACTGGTAAATTAGATACCATTTTCTGGTAAAACAATGTATTTGGAATATTTTTCATCTCTTGCAAAATTTTGCTAGAATAAGTGGTTATGCCAGAAAAAACCAAACATTTGCAAGTATTGAACGTCGCGTCGTCTTCGGTAAACGGGTAGCTTTGAACAAAAATTTGCAGGTAGGGGTCGTAATCGGACAACTCGAACTGTTGAAAACGAAGAGGAATTTTTGTTAGGAGTTGAAGAAGAACGAAGTATCAGTACACGCCGGTTGGAAAGTGAATTGGCGGTTCCTAAAACCACCGTAAATGATATTTTAAAAGAACAATTGTTGCACCCGTATCACATCCAAACAGTTCAGGAACTTTTGCCCATTGATCGTATGTATCGCGATAGTATTTAATTTATTAGTAAGTCAATGACATAACAAAATCCGAAGATATAGGTACATATGACGTCACGTTTGTAATACTTTAGGTTAAGTAGAATGAATAACTGTGCCAACAGCAAACGTCATTTTATAGCCCGAGACTCATCACCAAAAATTATTGAAATTGAGTTGCACGTTTTTGAAAAATTTAGAAAAAAAAAAAAAAAAATTTAAATCTTTGACGCCCTCTGCTGGTTAATTGAAGCAATTTTGGATATAGGTAAGTTCGCTTTAATAGATTTATTTTGACGCCCGACGTCTGTCATCAAACGTTGTACACGTATTTTCCGGACACCCTGTATTAAAAAACGTTTTGCATTATTTGTAAGTACTTAACTGTTTAAAAGTTGTTTTATAACTTTACTTAATTGATACTTTAATAATAATTATTTTTAAGTACAGCAATCCTAAGAAGTTAAATTAAACTAATTCAGTGGGGTTAGAAGTTACGAAAAATAGTTTAATGCTCATACGTAAGGTACCTATAAAAAAATAAAACAAAAACTAAAAAAAGCAATTTGTCAACATTTGTAGTAAGTTAAAGTTTATTTAAAATGATTATTATATCCATGATAAGTCCTATAACAGTATTTTCATGTGACTACAATAAGTTAAAATCAATGTTAAAATTACATTTAACATAATTTGGTGTAAGAATTCCTTACCGAATACCACGCCAGGTTACATTAAATTCGGAAATTTTATCAGGTTTATGAATATTTTTAGAAAAATATTTCTCGTCTTCGACATGAGATAATTTTCAAAATTTTTGTAAAATTTCCGCAAATTTTTTTGGGTACTAGTCAAAATAAAGGGTTTTTTTTTAATGTTAGTTTTTTTGGAATTCAAAAAAACAAGATTAAATTTTATTTTATGTTTTTCTTAATTATTTTTGCATTTATTTTTTAATGAATATTTTTAAATTTTTTAATTTTGGGTAGAAAATTTTTATTATCTAAAAAGTTTTTTATTTTTTAAAATGAAATAGATTGTAAAGATTTTAAAATTTTTAAAATGTAGACACCCGTTTTTAAAAACGAAAGTTTAAATTTATTACAGATTTTCTAGGGCACCCCTTTTTTTCATCAAAAATTTGTTTGAAATTTTTCTTATTCAAAGATTTTGATCAAGTAAAAAATTTGGAAACATAGAAATTAATTTAAACAAAAACAATCAGTTACCATTTTATTTAGCAGATTTATTTTATTTAAAAAATTATAAATAAAAAATTCCGAGTCCAATTCGTTTTTTTTTCGAATTTTTAAGTGAAAAATTGTTAACCTTCCTTTCTTTAAATTTTTTTTAAATTTTTCAGTTTTTATTATTGGACATTGCCGAAGATGAAAGATTTTTAATATTATTATTACATTGGAAGTTTAAATATTTTCCCAATGGAATTTATTTTTTTTTGTATTTTTAAAATGCATAACTTTCTAAAGTTCTGTTTTTTTTTCCAATTAAAAAATTATGTGAAATATATACATAATTCCGGCATAATTATAGATTTATATCATTTTGTATTTTTTAAAATTCCCTTTCTAAAAACCAATATGGTTTTTTTTAAAGGTTCCATCTCCCCAAACCTTAAAAAATATTCGGTTAAAAAATTTAACGTATAAGGAATTTAAATTTTACATGTTTTTAAAAAACATGGGGAAAAACCCAAAATTCCACTCGGTTTTTTCCCCGAAGAAAAATTGAGAAAATAATTTTTTAAAAATATTGTTTCGGATTTAAACATCATTTGCTCCTTATAGTTAACAAACCTTTTTAAATTCACGGGACAAAAACATTTAAGTGACCAAGGAACAAAACCCAAAAATAAAGTTTGGGAGGATTTTTAAAGTATATTTTGCATTGAAGGCAACTTAAATGGAAAACAATATTTGTTAATGCTGCAAAAAATATACCACTGTGCGGACCTTAAATTTTATTTCGAGGAAATTTGTTTCAGCAGAATGACGTCTTGCTCATAACGCAAGGTTAGTTCAGAATTTTGATTAAACACATCGCGTAGGTAAAATTGGAATATCACGTTATTAATTACTTTAATAACAGCTTTAATTTTTGAAGTGGGACATCTCGAAAACTTTAAGAAAAAGAAAATAAAAGAAGCAAAAATTTGGTCTTTTTTACATTTATGCGAGGAAATTTAGCAGCAATTATTGTTCAAACTTGTGTGTGTGTGTGTGTGTGTGTGTGTGTGTGTGTGTGTGTGTGTGTGTGTGTGTGTGTGTGTTGTGTGTGTTGTGTGTGTAGGTGTGTAGGTGTGTGTGTGGGCGAATGTTTTATTTATTTTGTTAGGTTTTTAAGAAAATAACCTTATTTATATACTAAATTAAATATTAAATAATTTCGCTAAATATATGTATTATGGCATAATATAAATTGTAAGGGAGAGCGTTGTTAAAACACGCAGGGTAAAATAATAAAACCGAAAGCTACCTATAAACAGCGAGCTTTAATAATATTTTTATTACCAAACATTTACAAAGGCAATAAATAGAAAATAAAGTTATATAAATCCTCTAAGAAAAATAAAAAAAGAATTTAGGAAATAAAAATAATAATTGGGCTATATAAAGTTTACAGAATTATTCTTTGTTATTCTTCTCGATATCTTTAAGCGTACTCAGTAGCACATTAAATTAAACAAAAGCAATAACGGAACCATCAAGAAAGTGTTTCTTGCCAATCGTATCAGTCAATTTATCTTAAAATTATCTTTAAAAATGTTAGATTCCATTTAATTAGTTGACATATAATAAGACAGCATAGAAAATTGTAGTCGAAACATGGAAAAAATTATTAAAAGAATTAAAGCGTTTTTTAAAGCTAATAATTTGTCAAATTCTAGGTTAATCTAGTTTAAAAATTTAATTTTTTACATTAACAAACACAAATCAAGACAAAAATGGATAAAATAAGTAATTCGGAAACACCTAATACAACGTATTCCCTAGGGTATTTTATATATTTAAGGCAAGTCAGAAAAGTTGGTCACTACTTTAAAAACAACACAATAACAGCGGCATAAAACAGATGTTTCAAAAAATTTCTTAAATTTTGTCTAAAAACAGCTTGTCCATATAGTTTTTTGGTTCCGTAGCCAGGATTTGCCGTTTTAAAAGGCTAGCCACTTTATAAAACGCGGATTGTATAATCGTTAGTTTGAATTGTTTTGTAATACGGTAGTGCTTTTTAGCCATTTTATAAATTGGCGATGGTCGATCCAATACGAGCCACATATGGAATGCATCTGCTTGCTCGGGCAGATATTAATCAATCACTTATTAAAATGAATTGAGGTTATGTTTTTGCCGACAATGACAATCTGCAAATAAGTGTTTTTCACGGTTTCCATTTTATTTAACTTCGAAATATTATGTATTAGTGCGTGTTTGTTTAGTTACTATTTTTGGTATTTGTGAATGATCCCACGTTAATAAATTTTGTTTTATACATTTAAGTCTATGAGGCATAAATTAAGGCGAAAATTTATACTACATACATTTCTTGTTATTTGTTATTACAGAAAAAAGAACCAAAAGCAGAAACCTTGGGACGTTGAACGTACTAATAAAATTATGAATATTTTGATCAACAATTAACCAGAACTAACCAAACTAACCTTTTTTGCTTTATAGAAAATAAATACCTTAATTTTTGTGGTGTCAAATTTTTAGGGATAACTGACTGTAAATTCGGTCGTTTTTTAAAATGGCTAACCACCTTATAAAATGCCGCTGTATTTTAAAATAATCGTTTATTTTCAATTGTTTTATAATACTGCTAGTGCTTTTAGCCACTTTATAAACTGGCCGATCAAGTACGAGTCATATTCTCCATAAATAAATTTTGACACCACAAAATGTAAGGTATTTATTTTCTATAAAGCAAAAAATGGTTAGTTTTGGTTAGTTCTGGTTAATTGTTAATCAAAATATTCATAATTTTATTAGTACGTTCAACGTCCCAAGGTTTCTGCTTTTGATTCTTTTTTCTGTAATAACAAATAACAAGAAATGTATGTAGTATAAATTTTCGCCTTAAGTTTATTGCCTGCATAGAATTCATTTAAATGTACATAAAACAAAGATTTATTAACAGGTGGGTTATGCATTCTCAGCTAAATACCAACCAAATAGTAACTAAACAAACACGCACTAATACATAATATTTCTGAAGTTAAATAAAATGGAAACCGTGAAAAACACTTATTTGCTAGATTGTCATTGTCGGCAAAAACATAACCTCAATTCTATTTTAATAAGTGATTGATGGTAATATCTGCCCGAATGCAAAACAGCAGATAAGCATTCCTAGTTGAGAATGTGGCTCGTATTGGATCGACCATCGGCCAATTTATAAAATGGCTAAAAACACTACCCGTATTACAAAACAATTCAAACTAAACGATTATTATACAATGTGGCCGCGTTTTATAAAGTGGCTAGCCTTTTTTAAAAACGGCGAAATACCTGGCTACGGACACGCGAAGAAAACTATATGGACAAGCTGTTTTTAGACAAAATTTAAGATTTTTTTTTAATTTTCTTTGTAGATTTTAACATACTGTTTTATGCCGCTGTTATTGTGTTGTTTTTAAAGTAGTGACCAACTTTTCTGACTTGCCTTGAAATATATAAAAAACCACTTAGGGAATACGTTGTATTAGGTGTTTTCGAATTACTTATTTTATCCATTTTTGTCTTGATTTGTGTTTTTTAATGTAAAAAATTAAATTTTTAAACTAGATTAACCTAGAATTTGACAAATTATTAGCTTTAAAAAACGCTTTAATCGTACTCTTTAATAATTTTTTCCATGTTTCGACTACAATTTTTTTATGCTGTCTTATTATATGTCAACTAATTTTATAAATGGAGTATCTTAACATTTTTAAAGATAATTTTTAAGATAAATTGACTGATACAAGATTGAGCTTATTTACGTAAACGACGGGTTTTCTTGATAGTTCCGTTATATAGCTTTTGTTTAATTTAATGTGCTACTGAAGTACGCATTGACAAGATTTCGAGAAGAATAACAAAGAGTAATTCTGTAAACTGTTATATAGCCCAATTATTATTTTTATTTCCTAAATTCTTATTTTTATTTTTCTTAGAGGATTTATATAACTTTATTTTCTATTTATATTGCCTTTGTAAATGTTTGGTAATAAAAATATTATTATAAGCTCGCTGTTTATAGGTAGCTTTCGGTTTTATGATTATTTTAGCCCTGCTGTGTTTTTAGTACTTAACGCTCTCCTTACATATTTTTATATTAATGCCAGTAATACATATATTTAGCGAAATTATATTAATATTTAATTTAGTAATATTAAATAAGGTTATTTTCCTAACAAAAAAACCTAACAACCAAAAATTAAAATAAAACATTCGCCTTAAACCACACACACGCATACACACCTACACAAACAACACACACAACACACACACAACACACACACACACACACACACACACACACAAGTTTGAACAATAATTGCTGCTAAATTTCCTCGCATAAATGTAAAAAAAGACCAAATTTTTGCTTCTTTTATTTTTCTTTTTCTTAAAAGTTTTCGAGATGTTAACCCACTTCATAATTTAATTAAAGCTGTTATTAAAAGTAATTAATAACGTGATATTCACAATTTTACCTAGCGCGATGTAAGTTTGAATCTTAGAAATTCCTTAACTAGCCTTGCGTTATGAGCAAGACAGTCATTCTGCTGAAACCAAATTTCCTCGAAATAAACATTTAAGGTCCGCACAGCTGGTATATTTTTTTTTGCAGCATTAACAAATATTGTTTCCCATTTAAGTTGCCTTCAATGACAAAAGGTACTACAATGTTGTCGCCCAAAATACCTGCCCAAACGTTTATTTTTTGGGATATTGTGTCCATACAGGTGCACTTAAATGTTTATTGTCCCGTGACCAATATCTTGCCACTGCAGGATTATGATAACTATAAGGAGCAAATGATGATTTATCCGCAAACAGAATATTTTTTAAAAAATCGTCATTTTCATCAATTTGTCTTCTGGGAAAATTTCTTGAGTAGTTTTAATTTTGTAGGATTTATACCCATGCTTTTTTAAAACATGTATAACTGTGCGGTCTGGAATGCCAATTCCTCTTATACGCTAGAATTTATTTAAACTTTGAATAGTATTTTAAAGGTTTGAGGAGATGCGAACACTTTTAAAACACAACATATTGGTTTTTAGTAAGAATTTTAAAATACAAAATGTTTTATATAAATCTATAATTATGCCGGACACTGTATGTATATATTTCACATAACTTTTTCCCTAATTAAGGCGATTTCAATAAGGATAGTAGAACAGAACTTTAGAAACAGTGTATGCATATTAAAGTAATACAAAATAAATAGAATACAATTTATCTCCATAAAATTTATCGATGCCGTATTAAATATTTAAACTTCCAAGTGTAAGCTAATAATATTAAAGATATATCTTTCATCTTCGGCAATGTCCATATAAATAAAAACTGAAAAATTTAAAAATACTTTAAAGTATGGAAGGTTAACGAAATGTTTATACACTTTAAAAATATCCAGAAAACAAAAACGTATTGGTGTTACTCGGAATTTTATTCACTTATATAACTTTTAATAAAATAAATCTGCTAAATAAAATAAGGTAACTGATTGTTTTTGTTTAAATTAATTTCTATGTTTCCCTAAATTACTTTTACTTGATCAAAATCTTTGAATAAGGAACAATTTCGTAAAGGCAATTTTGTGATGAATAAGTTTTTGGGTGCCCAAATATGAAAAAATCTGCTAATAAATTTAAACTTGCGTTTTTAAAAACGGAGTGTCTACATTTTAAAAATTTTAAATTATCTTACAATCTATGCATTTTTAGCAAAAATATTTAAGAAGCTTTTTTGTAGATAATAAAATTTTCTACCCAAGCGGCAACTTCCAAAGTTTAAAAATATTCATTAAAAAATAAATGCAAAAAATATTTAAGAAAAAACATAAAATACCAATTTTAATCTTGTTTTTTTGAATTCGCAAGAAAGAAAGCTAACATTAAAAGACTTTAAATAATTTTTGCTTGTATTTTGACTAGTACCACAAGAGGTTAAAATATTTGCGGAAATTTTGTCGAGCTCATAAATATAATACCAAATTATGTTAAATGTAATTTTAACATTGATTTCAACTTATTGTAGTCACATGAAAATACTGTTATAGGACTTATCATGGATATAATCATTTTAAATAAACTTTAATATATATATATATATATATATATATATATATATATATATATATATATATATATATATATATATATATATATATATATATATATATATATATATATATATTTGGACGGATTTTTCACAGATAGACATCTCCGGGGAGGTCAGGGTCATCGGCTGATCAATATACATATATGTAGGTAATACCTCTCGATCAACGTCTTGGATCAACGTCTTTAAATCCAAAATTAAAAATGAGTCACTGGCTAGTATTTTTGTGTTAATAGTATAGTATAAATGTAAAAAATAAGTACCACAATAAATACGATTTAAATCTCTACATAAAAATTAACTGCAGTTAGATTTATAATGTTTTTCATTTAAGATTTTTTATTTTCTAATGGATAAAATATTTAAAGAAATATCATCCAAATTTCCTAAAAGAATAAGTTAAAACTGTTTTGATTTCAAAGTTTTAATTTGTGCACACTTTTTTGATATCTGCCTATTGAGTTATTAATAGCTAAATTATAGTATGAAATAAGGTCACTTTTGCGTCGAATATCTACTTGAGTCTATTTTAATCAATTTTTATAAACGTAATAGTGATTATGAGTCCCTTAGAATAGATTATTCGTTTTTTAGTTTCATAAAGTCTACTATGTAATTTGACAAATGATCCCTTTTAAATGCTTTACTTTTCTCAATACTGTTATAAACGTCACACAACAAAACTAATATTATAGCAGTATTATCCTTCATAGTTATTTATGCAGTTTGAATTCAGGTCCTACAAAGCTAATAGTGCAGGCGCCAAAGAAAGTTAAGTATGCCAAATGTGAGGACCAGCAACTATCCTCACATTCTTCTACCTGAGACACCAAACAAACGAAAAACCTATAAACCTATGTTGCCGGTAGCTGTGCTGGTCCCTTTCCTTTTCCTTGCCCCTCATTCTGCTCTGCACAGGAGAAAGTAAAAAAATTAAAAAAAATTGAATAAAACAGTCCATATCAGTCAATAAAAATTATTGCCTCTTGACGATTTTGTCGAAATGTCAAAATTTGCCAGCTGTCATTTGGAAACTATCATTTGGAGTGCGGATAGCTTAAAAATGTATAGGACCTTTATTGTACATCTAGACGTTTTAGGTATATGTACGAGACAATTTAATATACATGGTGGCTCATAAAGAAGTTATCTTTTTTTTTTCGGAATTTTCCAATTTTCATAGGCGGTATCGAAGTGGGAGGGACAAAAACCCCTTGCCAGAATTTTTTTAGAAACATCGGAGAAAAAAAATGTTTACTCCTCAGCTGTAATAAACGAAGCCAGTGAGTACTATTTTTTTGATTTTCAAAAAGCTACGTAACCAGTCGGATAGAGAATTCAAAAATAGAATTATTTTTGCTTTTTGAAAAAATTTGATTGCTTGCTTCCGAGACGCGTACGTTTTCGAAAATCGATAAAGGAATGCAAAATCGACGGTCGAGAAAACAATGTTCCACCAGATTTCGGAAAGGTAAAACGCCCTGTGAAATTTTTTTTGGACATATCTACGTCAATAATTTTTGTATTTTTTTTTTTTTTTTTGATAACTTATAACAACATTTGCTTATTGGTATTAAATCGTTTTTTTAATCAACAGTTCTTGTTTTTATTTTAACTATTTTGTTTTTTGTTACAATTGACTAGCTACAGGTATCTTTAATCATGGGAGATAATTGGATACTGTCATTAAAACAATGAATAAAATAGTTCCAAAGCATTTATTTAGTCTATTTACTTTATATGCAAAGAGGTATTGTATTAAAAATACATGGACCAACAAAGCACCTGGCAACATCCAGAATTATATTCTGCAAGCTTTTCTGAGTTCAAAACAGTTTACAAAATGGGGTCCTCATATTTTGCACACTCAACTCCATCCAGACCCCGGTCTATAAGAGTTTTTGTCCCATTCGAACCTCGAACAGGGATGTCTGTCATTTAAATTGATTATTATATGCCCACATAACAAAAGGTTAGAATATCAGTCGTACGAAAAAGATAATGAAATTTACCGGCTGTGAACAGCCTACTCTTTACATCCCCTATCGAACTCGTTATCACTTCATTACTTTATTATAGGCTTCGTGTCCTACTTTATAAAACTGTCAATTAGAACAGAGTATTATTAACAGGATTTTTAAAGGTCACCTAACAATAAATTAATAATAAAACTGTGGGGGCTATTTATGAATTTATGCGAATATTCAGGTTGTTTGTAGTTTATTAAACAGAGAAGTTTACTTTTACTGATGCATCGTCCGAAAACATAGTCAAATAAGGGTGCATTGTTTTAATTTTATTGGCATTCTTTTGTTTATATTGCCATTTCATTGCAGATTGTAAAGCTATATCATCAATGCTAGAAAGTATGTCCATTTTATTTGTTTTGAAATTTTGTTACCTTTATGAATAAATATTAAATTTTCCTACACGTATTCAAAATTAAACAATTATTTAAATGATGAAACAATATTTTAAAGGGGTTCTAAAAACAGTTCTGCTGCATTTCCTTTTTATTTATTTTTTTAGAAATTAATGCCTTATAACACAATTTCTAGCTATTCTGATATCTTATCTGTTTTTTAAATTATTTCTATTATTAACAAAGAACTATAAAAAAAAATATTTTTTTAATGTGAAAGACGATTATTAAAAATGGGCTACTTGCACATATTTTTTTCCAAATATTTTTTAATACGAAACTATTTAAAATTAAAATATAAAACCCCTTGGTATATATATATATATATATATATATATATATATATATATATATATATATATATATATATATATATATATATATATATATTATATATATATATATATATATATATATATATATATATATATATATATATATATATATATATATATATATAGGGTATATCAGAAAGTCTGTACGAGGACAAAGTTATTTTTTTTAAATGACTCTCTATATTTTTTGTTACATTTTTGTTTTCTGCCTAAAATTCTAGATATTTTTTGTCTGGCTTATCATATCCCTATATTCAATTTTTACGAGATATTCGCATTTATATACAAATTTGAAAGAAATAAAAATCCGCTCATCACTTAATGCCGTTTTACGTTTCCATGGTTTTTAGCGGTTTTTTTGGCATAAAAACCTTAGTAACTAGCTGAAAGTGTCAGAACAACAGTTTTTGAGTTAAAAAATAGTATTTTAAATACATATCTAATTGTCCTGAGCAGATGTTATGGCTAATAACAGATAAAACGAAAAATTTACAATACATGAATTATGTGATATGGTGCTAATCATCGAAGAATGCAAATCCAAGATAAAAACCTTGAAACGTTCGTATAGATCAATACGGTAACACATTTAAAGATCTAAGAATATAAATCATGTATGTTATTTTGTTTTAAATCGTTTTCTTTTCTTGTTTAATGCTAACCTATTTTTACTTGTGATATCTAATTACTTATTAATTATTACTATGTCTGTTGTGTCACTCAAAAAAACCACTGAAACCATAGAAACGTAAAACAGGAATAAAAAATGAGCAAACTTTTTCCTTCTCAAATTTGTATTTAAACGCAAATATTTCGAAAACAATTGAATATAGGGATATGATACGCTTGACAAAAAATATCTAAAATTTAACGAAGAATTTAAAAATATAACAAAAAATATAGGGAGTCATTTAAAAAAATGAACTTTGTTCTTGTACCGACTTTCTGATACACCCTGTATACATAACATTGTTCGCAAAATATAGAGTAGCAGAAACCAACATATTTTTGTATAAAACATTTTTTCCAATTTGAATAGTTAAAGCAAAAAACGGGGGGTCTCACTTCACAGACTTACCCTGTATACAGGGTGCCACAGATTCGAGTGCATGCATGGGGATCTCGGAAACCGTAAGAGATACGAAGTCGGTTAAATTATGACAAAGTTGCGCATTTAGGTGCCCAACAACATGCCGCTTAGAAAGTTGTAAAATTCCGAGTACTTCCGGAGATATCCGGAAAAAACCGAAATTTGCTGATTTCGTTTTTATTTTCTTCTGATGTTATTTAAAGAGATATGGAAAGACAAAAGACACTTTCTTATGGCCACTTTTTAAGCTCTACAAAACAGTGTTGAGAGATTTTCTGTACGACGTTTCGTTTTCGTTAGACCATCATCAACTTAATTTTTTTAAATACGGACCTGGGTTTTTATTTAATTTTTTTGAACCTCTTATTATCCCAATTACAAAAATGTATAACACTTAATATTTATTAACAAATATGGAACGCCCCTATAAGAAATGATGTGCGTTCCTTGTCTTACTCATTGTCTCTTATGGAAAATATGTTTATTTAACAGAAAAATATTAAGTGTTATACATCATTGTAATTGAGATTTCAACTGCTTTAAAAAAATGCAATAAACAATTGAGTGCCGCATTTAAAACAATAAAGTTGATGATGGTCTAACGAAAACGAAACGTCGTACGGAAAATCTCTTAACGCTGTTTTGTAGAGCTTTAAAAGTGGTCACGAGAAAGTGTCTTTTGTTTTTCCATATCTCTTTAAATAACGTCAGAAAAAAATTAAAACGAAATCAGCAAATTTCGGTTTTTTCCGGATATCTCCGGAAGTACTCGGAATTTTACAAATTTCTACTCGGCATGTTATTAGGCACCTAAATGCGCGACTTTGCCATAATTTAACCGACTTTGTATCTCTTACGGTTTCCGAGATCCCCATGCATGCACTCGAATCTGTGGCACCCTGTATATATTTTTTACAGCATTGTGACTTTTACCAAGCCGGCAAAGGCAATGTTGCTACATTTTATTTAAAGGACCTAACGAATGTTTAAGCTTAAAATTTATTAAAAACTTATAAACCTTATTCTACAGGGTGTACCATTTACGACACTTTTATAGGGTATCCTTGTAATTGTAAGGGCAATCAAAAAAGTAATACAGGCGTGTGCTTTTTTGGGTCAAACTTAATAGTAAAATCTTAATTTGAAAAATTTCGCTCGCTTAAGAAATAAGGCAAAAAATTAAAAAATCACAATTTTATAATCACTGTAGTTTACTACAGTTTACTAACGTACGACAAATCAGATGATGCAGCGAGTACCCTTGGTCACCCTGGCAACCCCGCTTTAATACCGGCGTGTGTGTGCGAAGTCAGTCGAAAGGAAAAAGACGCGAAAACGGTAACAGAAGAGACGAAAGACCGGAAAGACGCTTAAAGCCGGGTATTCACTTAGCGAACGTATACAGCCGCACGGCAACAAACGTATATGCCGTAAATGTGCGTGAATTTTGTTCGACATGCGCTCTGACATCCACATTTAACAAACGTATGCGTGTAGTGTTGTTCACCTTCGTTTCGACAATTCATTTTCATTCGTATTTCATTCATATACGTACACATCCCAAAACGACGTGTGGCGAATTTCCTTTGATGTACCGACAAGCGAGCGAACCTTTCCGCAACCGAATGCATGCGTTCGTAGATAAAATTATTCACGTCCACACTAACCGAATGTAAACGTTCGTTGACGTGCGGCCTTATAGGTTCGCTAAGTGAATACGCGGCTTAAGACGGTTTTGGTCGGCGGATCGGGACAACAAAGACGAAAGGGCGGGTAAGGGTACAAACATAGTGGAACGACGAGGCTAGAGGCACAGCGACGAGGTAAGCGAGGCGGCTTTTATTTCATCGCGTATGTTAATGAAGCCAAACATAGTAAAGAGGTTGACGCAATGGTAAGCGACGAGACATGCGAGGCGATACGCGTCGAGATAAAAATTAGATTTATTGTCGCGTTGACACTGGACGTTCCAGCTGCATTCTTTTCAAGTTTTGACAAGTAAAGTGGCCTGAATAGTGTACGTACTACATATACAATGGCTGAACAAATGAATATAATAATCTCCGTGTTCAACAGACGTGCATTATGGAATGCTTCTCATCCAGATCATAGAAACCGCTATGTATTAGATGAACTTTGGGCAGAAGTAGCTACAGAATGTGGAATAACAGGCAAGTAAATTTAGTAATATATATTTTATATACAATGTCACTGATATTGAACAGGGAAAGCATTTATGTAATCTTTAAATGTGTCACGAATAAAAGTTGCTTGATTGGGAACCCGACCTCTTGCGTTCCAATTTGGTCTTGCAGAATTGTTGTTCGCAGCCGTTTCTGTGATTAATTTCAAATGCCTTTCAAACCCTCTTTATCCATGATGATATTATGTAAAAGACAAATTGTCTTAATTATAATGTCGGCGAGTTTTTCGTCTGTTTCTATGGCTTTGGATAATATTCTCCATTTTGCGTACAATATACCAAATGAACATTCAATCGTCTTCTAGCTCTAGACAATCGCTGGTTAAAGTACAGCCTTTCAGGATTCAGAGTTTGTCTACTATATGGTTTAAGCAAGTTTTCTTGCAGTGGATATGCTTCATCAGCAATGAAAACAAATGGCATGCGAATTTGCGTATGTGGTAGACACTGTTCAGTTGGTACATTTAGTTGCTTCTTTGAAAGTAATTTATACAAAGCCGAACTTTGAAACGTGCCCCATCGGATTGTCGTCCATATCCTCCCACTTCTATTACAGTAAATCTATAATTTGCATCGCAGACTGCTTGAAGAACGATCGAAAAGAATGTTTTATAATTAAAGAACATGCTTCCTGAATGGCTGGGACATTTAATTTTTACGTGCTTCCCATCCAAGGCACCTAAGCAGTTGGGAAAATTCCAAATGTTCATGTAATCCTCACTGATTTTAATGAAATCATCCTGTGTTGGAACTGGCAAGTGTATTGGCTGTAATACATTCCATATAGCGTTAACAGTTTCTTTAACAATTGATCCAACCGTTGTAGCTCCCATGCGAAAAGTGAATGATAAGCTTTTGAAAGATTCCCCTGTAGCTAAATATCTGCAATAAAAAAATTAGACGTTGCTGAATAGCAATACAACAACAAAAGTGATTCAAATGATTCATCTTTTGTTCGAAAATCATGTGATCGTATTTAGGATGCCATGTGTTTTGTTATGAAATTCAAAGTAAAAAATTTCTCGGAAAATCACTGGCATAACGTTTGGGTATGCCAATGGCAAACCCAAAGCCACATGATTTTGTATTTCAATAAGGGAACACAACAAGTTCTTGTTATAAAACTGCTTAAGAAAAAATGGCATACCGATTGCGCATGCCCAAGTGCCATTTTCATAGCAAACATTTTTTAAAATATATTTTGAATATAAAGAACCCATGAGAACTCTTTAATTCATACATTATTAGCATAAGGATATACGTATAATATAGTCCTCAGAAAATCGTGTCCCAAAATCTGTCACTATATCTCCGTCTATTATTGACAGTCATTAGAATGCTAAACAAAAACCTATTTTAACACAAGTTATAAAATGAAACCTCATTTTAGCACTGATATTCTATTTTTGATGTTAAAATGATCCACTTTTAACAATAAAAATCAATGTCAAAAATATTACTTTTCTTACTGACTTACTTACACTTTTTTTTCCAGTGAAAGCGGCCCAAACAAAATGGAAAAATTTAAGGGATTATTTTCGAAGGGAACTGAAAAAATTCCGATTCCACGGTCAGGCGATCCAGGAGACATTGCAACTAAATCCCACTGGCCCCATTTTAAAAGTTTGCTATTCTTAAAAGATCAGTTTAAGCCTCGACTATCGACGGGAAATTTGGTAGATTCTCAGGATGAATCACTTGCTACGGACATGCAATCTGTTGTAAATTCTGATGATGATAGAGTAGAGACGGAAACAATAGACGAAATCAACGAAGTGCAAGATACCGTCAACGTCGAGCCAGCGACACCTACTTCTGTTTCCTCACAAATTGTTGAGGACTCGTCCAGTCATTTTGCTGAACCGAGAACAGTTTTGAAAAGCAGACTCCGTAAAAGAAAAAATCATGTTGACGCTTTAGTGGCCATAGAAAAAGAGAAATTGGAGTTCATCAGAGCAAAGAGAGCAAAAATAGAGGAAACCAATGAGGATGATGATCATATGGCATTTTTTAAGAGTTTACTTCCACACGTAAGAAAAATTGCGGACAACAACATTTTGCAGTTCAGGAATAGCGTTCAAGACCTTGTCCAAAGATATGCTTATGGCTATCGCTATACTGATCAAATGAATCAAGGGATGCAAACTTTCAATTATCATACGAACCAAGACGCCAACACCTACTGAATTTTTGCTTCGCTTCATTTTATTACCTGAATATCTCTTAGTTTATTTTTATTAAAATAGATTACATACATTTTTAGTTCATTTCTTTCAGTGTTTAAGATTGTTTTGTTAAATGAGCTATTTGAGTTTTATAATATATTATGTGTTTTTCTACAAGAACATTATACATTCAACTTACCTTAAAGTAATTACCAATCTTTCTTCCGGTCCAATAGGTTGCTTATTGTAGTTTGTCCAGTTTTTTTGTAGAGATGGAGACACTTTCTCTAAAATATAGTTGAAAGTGGCAATATCCATTCTCAAATATTCGAAAAATCGGTCTGGGTGCTGCTTGAGTTCAAAAAATAGTGTATGGTACTGCCCAAACCGTTTGCGCTCCCCATTAATGGGATGTACAGAATAAGTTCTGTCTAAACTACCTATTGCACTAAGCACGCGAAGCGCGGCATTATCAAATAAAATTTCGTCTTCACTGTCGGTGAACATTTATACTGAATTGACTTTGGAAAATCAAAGCAATAAATCGCAACTTCTGCTTCCTCACTATGTGCATGTCTTCTGTCGCGTCGCTTATATCGTCGCTTACCTCGTCGCTGTGCCTCTAGCCTCGTCGTTCCACTCTGTTTGTACCCTAACACGAAGTTCGGACGACGAAATGAAGACGCGTATTTAAAGACTATAAATCATTACAACGTTACTTAATAATATCAGTTATTATAATCATTTTCGTAATTGATTTGAATAAATAATTGAATTTCGTAAATATTTTATTTTATTTACATTAAATTTATTTTGTATCAAAAATACGTTAATTTTTTCTTTTTGGTATTTATAAAACATTTGCTAGATATCTAGTTTCAGCGTAATAACCATTTAAAGTTCCTGTGTGGCCCTTAAAAATAAATTTATATCTTATGTCAGACCAAAACGATTTGTAAATCTTGGCGACATCACAAAGCATACTCGTATGCTCAGCGTTGCCACATTTATTTGATATCTCCTTTTTTGGCATATTAGAAGATTCTAGTAGTCAAATTTTGTTGGTAGATATTTATTAGATTTTTAGCTATTTGTTTTAATCCGAGAATACAGGGATATAAATCTGGACCCTAGTGTAGTAAACTTGTTTGCTTCATGCAGCAAGGCAAGTATTGTGTTTTATATTTTATAAGTAAGGGTCATTTTTGTTTTTTTATAATAAACATATTATACATATTTATTTATATAAATTTATTTTTTCTTAATGGCCACGAATCAAAACAGAAATGAGAAGTGCATCACCATAAAGGAAACCTTGTTCAAGTACATACGAAGGCGTAGAAGGGCCACACAAATTTTTATTTTTATTTTCAGTACAAATTCATATCTAAATTCATACCATTATACCCCAAACTACCCAAAACCATGTGATTTAGAAATGATCTGTAAAGTTTAGGATATGTAGCCTAAGGTCTTAAATCAATCAGCGCAAGAACGCTTTTTTCGTGGGATAGCATTTAGGATTTATCGTCTAAAATCTGAATATAACCCCGTTGATAATTAAAACGTTGTTAAATATTATAAGGTAAAGCATACCAATCGACCGGTGAATAAGGTATTGAAATTAACCCTTAAATGACAGAAACGCTTTAGCTTCAATTATCTACTTGGACGCGATGTAAGGGCATGTAAATCATACAAAAAATGCTACCCATCAAATGCTAATAGGACCTAGTAAAATGGTATGAAAAATTGTATTTTCATTGAAATTTGTCAATAATCACGTGATATCATCATACCTATCAAATGGTAAAAGCCACATGCCGCTCTCCTAAACCATAAGGGCGCTACAGCTGTCGAGGCGAGACGCTTCAATTAGGGATGAGAACGGTAACTCCAGGGGAAAATCAACCATTCTGGCCTTAGTATAGGAGTTAAAAAAACGAAACTTAATTTTAAGGTCAAAGGATAATAATTAAAACACACCATAAGGGCCCTTATTTTAGTTCTTGTGTGCATATCGAATTATCCTATAGGTTGGAGAAAGATAGAGTGTATTTATTATCATGATTATCACATGTGCACATCATGTCAACTATGATATCTAGGGAACTACCTGACTTAGAAATAAGCTGTTAAGTTTAGGATATGTAGATAGTCTAAGGTCTTAACAGTTGATTTAAATAATATAATTATTAAACGATTGGTATTTCTGCTTTATAATATTAAACAACGTTCAAACTCCCGAAAACTAGCCGACGAAAAAACTGTTCTGACGCTGATTGATTTAAAACCTTATGTTTCGTATCCCAAACTTTACATATCATTTTTAAGTCACGTGGTTCCCGAGATATGACAGTTGACAGAAAGCATTTGACAGCTAAAAGACGATTACAGTAATTATAATCATAGTTTAAAAGACCTTAGTTACAATGGCGTTATCACATGGTTCCCGAGATAGGGCAGTTGACAGGTAACATTTGACAGGGGACAGCCGCCAATTTTTTTACGCATGTATAGGACCTTAAGATAGATCTCATCAACGTAAGCTAAATGGTGGTTTTTGACATATGCTGTCATTTTTCACGCATGCGCAGTACCCTATAATATAGCTAGCCCGCTAAGCTAAGTCCCGTTTGACAGCCAGCGTCTGCACAAATTAAGCTTCTCCAGGGATAGCGTGTTTGGCGGCACCAAAAAAAATTATCTCTCCCTACTCAAAAAGCTATTAGAACTTTAAAAAAATGAACCGTTAACTTTCTGACAGGACACGGCCCTTTGAGGTATCACCTCAAAAATATGGAAAATACTGACAATGAACGCTGCAGGTTTTGTGACAGATCGAGCGAAACCACGGAACAAATACTATGCGAATACATGGAATTAACACGCCAAAGGCTTAAATATCCAGAAGAAGTATTTTTTAACACCCTATAATGAAACTTACCGCCCGAAACATCTCCAACCTTCAACTTTGCAAAAAGTTTGGGTATTAAGCGCATTAACTAATGCAGGGTATCCACAAAAGATCTTTCGGGGTCGAAAGGGAAGAAGGGCTATCTTGAGCCGAGCGACCCCATTTACAATACAATCCAATAGTATAGTATTCCGAGTTCAAAGTCGGAATTCCGAGTTCTAAGTCGGAATTCCGAGTTGTAAGTCGGAATTCCGAGTTCGAAGTCGGAATTCCGAGTTGTAAGTCGGAATTTCGAGTTGTAAGTCGGAATTCCGTGTTCTAAGTCAGAATTCCGAGTTTTAAGTCGGAATTTCAAGTTGTAAGTCGGAATTAGTACTAAAAATAAAAATAATAATTTGTGTGGCCCTTCTACGCCTTCGTAAGTACATAAAAAGTACTCTGAATATAATTATGGAGCAAAAAATAGTAAATTTATAAACAATATTTTTTTATGCAAGTTAAATTATTACTTGCTTAAGAGATACGGGGGACAATAAAAAAATTGCCAATTTTAGAATTACTCTATATTTTCATATTTTATAAAAAAGTTTCTTTACAATAATTGTTAAATAATCTGCCGTTTTCAGAATAAATAGACGGGGTCAGGTAAAAAAGTTATCGGTTCCAGCCTCATTTTTTTAAATGGAATTCTCTGTATAGTTTAAAAAAAAAATAAAATTATTCTTACAAAAATATAACACACCATGTTTGATATTGGTTTTGTATGCGATTTATTTAAACTCTTTTACTTTAAAGCACAGTGGGCTATGAAACAAAAGCTAATATCCTAGAAACGAAACTATGTTGACATTCTAGTAGTTATTACAATTTTACGTTAATTTCATTTTTACATATTAGTTGTGGTTAGTTGTGTTAGCACACCCCTAATTTTATTCTTTAAAATCTAAAATTTAGGAACAAAAATCTACCTTCGTCAGAAAAATAGTAACTGAAGCTGGAATTTTAAAATCTAAGGCGCAAAAAATTTTGACGTCCAATAAATATTACTATTAATATTACTTAATATTTGCACTCTGGTGATGATGTAAGAAGATTAAAATTTTGTCCCTGGTTTTTAAATAAATCTAACGAGGATCGTTTTTTCACAAAAAATTATTTGGTTGGATAAATGTCGAATAACAAATTGCGGTTTTCTTAACCGCCATAATGAAAGACACTGGAACTCCAAAAATCCCCACATGGTACGACCTGTTCGTCAACAATATCGATTTGGGGTAAATGTAGGTTGTTTTTTGTTTCAAAATAAACTAGCATATCGCTGTTAAAAAAAATAAATTATAAATGCAGATAGATATCTGGACATACCGCAATCAAACCTTTTTGATATACTTAATGATGTTTCTTTAAATAACGTAATAGAGATTTACTTTGAACAAGATGGCGTTCCTATCCATAACACTTTTCGAATGAGGGAGTATAAACGTGGCTGCTACGAATCTTTTTGTTTGGGGAGTGTTGGAAAAAAAATTAAATTACACATCCTGAACGCCTTAAAATCCGTTTAAAAAAGATGTCTAGAGTGCAGTGGAAACAACGGAGGGGCTTTGAAACATTTGCGTCGATTCCTGTTATGTTTTTCCTTAATCTAAATGTTTTATTTTGTTTTAAAGTTTCTATAGTTTATTACTTTTAGATTAAAATTTACCGGGTGTCCCATTTAATAAAATGAAGTTAGGTCGGATAACTTTTTTACCTGGCCCCGTATGCTTATTCCGAAAACGGCAGATTATTTAACAATCATTATGAAGAAGTATTTGTATAAAAATTTGTTCAGTATCTCTTTTAACTAAGAAAATATAGGGTAATTATGAAATTGCCTATTTTTTATTTTTCCCGTATTTTACCAATAAGTTTGACCCAAAGAAAGCACATGACGCCTATATAGGTGTCAAAAATGAGACATCCCGTACAATTAGGGTAATGAGTTTTAAATAGATTTTAAGCCTAAACATTCGTTAGATCCTCTAAATAAAATATGGCAACGGTGCCTATGTACAGGGTGGGCACATAAGCGAGGTAAGCGGCTGTATCTCAGGACCTGTACATCTGACAACAATGGAATTTATTTTATTATGATAAATGTGGCCATGAGAAAATTCTGGAAATTATTTTCAAGTTCCGTATTTCACCGCTAGAGGGCGTAACTAAAAATTAAATAAGGAAAAAGTATTTTTTCCAAAAACCCATATATTTGCCTATTTTTGATAATACTGTTGGAAAGCCTAGAAAATTCTCTATTATTTTAGATTAAGGCTCATTGGCGTACGACCGATAGTAGGGGTGGGGGAAGCTCTTGAAAGTGTAATCAGTAAAATCGGTGTAAATTTTAAACCACTTATTCGATTACAGCAAATTAAAATTTGTTTGCAAGACAAATAAGGCTGTTTTAAATATCCGTTCTCTTTATCGCTCTACAGTTCCCAATAAAAGAGCTAGAGGGCGCAATTCGTAATAATTCCAGTTTTTTTTCATTTTACTGCAGAAATTTAAATCGAACGGTATATTTTTGACATGATATTTAAAAAGTAGATGAAATTTGCAAAAATGTTGTGAGAACCCGACAATGATATCTTTGCTCGTTTTAAACTTATAGCGAATTAAAGTTTTGTAAAAAAATTCTATTATAATAAATACAATTAATACAAAGTCCACTGCCAATTTATTAATGTAGTGCTTTCTCATCTCTACTGAGTACAGTGAAAAGCTATTTTTTTTCACTCTTAAAAGCGAACAACATTTTATAGGGTCTAAACTGCCATAATAAGGTACTTTACATAACATAACATTAAGAAAATTACCACGGTCTCTTTAATCAGTATTTTCCGACAAAAACACATACCGTCATCTTTAATTTTATAAAAGTTTAGCCTTTAAGGAGGGTGACCGCAGGGAAAGTACATATTATTACGTTTTCATTTTCAAAATTAATTGTAGAGATCGAACGCTATTAGAATAACACCGATACGTCACGGTTTTATACGGGTTTGCCATATGAGACCTTGACGTATCGGTGTTGTTCTTACAGCGTTCGACCTCTAACAAAGAATATTTGTTCCATATTACAAACGTATTTTCGTTTTCTAGACAACTTTAACTGTTTCAAACATAGGCAGATGCGCGATATCGAGAACGTGAGTAGTAAAAACTGAGATTTTATTATTATTTAAATGTTTTCAAATAGTAATCTTTTTTTCTTATTACTGCCTAGTAGATCATTTCCAAACAATTTGCTGTAACGTTTAACCTTAATACTTATATACATTTTTCTCTTCCAACAGTTATTGCTTCTATCTTTCATAAAAGGCCCTAAAATATTATTTATAGCTATGAAGAACAAGCTTATATTTCTTCTCCTAATAGCAAAGGAGCCAATATTTTATAACATAATATAATACATAGTCCTGATGATATTCACTTTAAAAATCATTTTTTTTTATAGAAGCAGGTAAGTGACACCTTAAGTTTTTATTTTTTTTTGTATTTCTCCTTAATTAAAATTTTTAATACTTCTTTTAAGTCTGCTTTTGTAACATATTCTTTTTAAAATTTAACCTGTTATGGTAGGTAGAAAATTAAGTGACCTTAATAATCACAGATCTCATAAAATACCTAGAATAATGTAGTAAACTACACATAACATCTAAGGGATGACGATTGTTTAAAAATGTTCCTTCATTATATACTTCCAACTCGATTAATTTCAGTCTTTCCAATTGTAAGCAGCCAGCGTTTTTTAATTTATCAAAACTAAAAATATTGTGTTGTAGACAGACGGAAAAATGTATAAGAAAAATGCAAAATAGGCCATTTTTATTTGACGAATACATTTCTAAATATTTTTTAAATTAAAAATGTCAAATAAAATGAATTTTATAAATGTAGTGAAGTAAAGAAAAAGCTCGCCTAATAGAATTAAAGAATTCCCAGAAAGCTTTTTCCTAGTTATTTCTTGTACTGATATTACAACATTTTATTTCTCACCAAATAAGATGACTACTGTTTTAGATATCATAGAGGGTATGATATTTAAATTAACATTTAATTAAACATTATAGAAGTACTGTTGAACATGTTAAACAACCTTTTTGTTTTCTTTTTAGGATTTTTTAGACCCTATCTGTTAGTTTATATTTTTTCCAGGTATCCTGTATAAACAGGAAGTTCCGAAATTAGTGGGCAATATTTCTAGAACTTATAGCACGTCCCATAATATAAAAAAATCATATAGATATGCATCGGAACATGCACTCAAAGATGGCTAGAGCCGCCGAAGACTGGGCCCCAAAGTCAAGTTTTGCTTAACATCGCTGGAACCGTTCAAGGTAGGCCAACCAAATTTGGTACATATTGTTTTTGCATAAAATAATTTTGAAAATGTTATGGTCATCAAATGTAAATATAGTTAGAAGAGTACAACTGTAATGTAATTTATTTATTTCATTGTATCTATTAGATTGACAATTATTTTTCTTTGTATTTAACGTAATTATAAAACATGATCCAAAACATTTTTAACATGTTTTATATGCAATAAAAATATTAATATTTACTTTGGAACCTATTAAAATTTCTTAAGGTGTTTAAGTAACCTTTGCTTATCCTTATACACATTCTAGCTCTACGGCTTATACTTTGCGATGCCCAAAAAATTTCTAAATGATTTCGTCGCATTTCATTTCCTGCTAATGTGATTTTCTGAAGCAGATCTTTACGGATGTTTAGCTTAGTTGCAAAAATCATATTGCACATATTGTACAAAAAAACAATCTATAAGTCACGTTTTGTTTAATATCGCTGAAACCGTTTAAGGTAGGCCAACTAAATTTGGTACATATTGTTTTTGCATAAAATCATTTTGAAAATGTTATGGTCATCAAATGTAAATATAATTAGAAGGGTACAACTTTAATATTATTTTTTTATTTTATTGAATCTATTAGATTAAAAAAATGTCTTTGTTATTTAATTATAATACATGATCCAAAACATTTTTACCATGTTTTATATGCAATAAAAAATATTATTATTTACTTTAGAACCTATTAAAATTTCTTTAGTGTTTTAAAAGGTGTTCAAATGAATCTCTGTTTAACCTTATATACATTCTAGCTCTATGGCTTATACTTTGCGATGCCCAATAAATTTCAAAATACTTTGGTCGCATTTCTTTTTCTGCTAATGTGATTTTCACGGATCTTTAGCTCAGCTGCATAAACCATATTGCACATATTGCACAAATTGCACAAAAAATCAGTAGGCTCCGGTTTTTAAAAAAAAATTGCATTAAGTATTTCCTAAGTTTTATTTCCCGTCCAACGCACCCATTTCGTGTTACAACAAATATCGGTCAATCCATGGCCAACTATAATTTTCAATTAGGATTTTCGTTTATTTATTTTTGATGGATAATATGATAATTTTTTAAATGATTTTACTAAAAAATGGGCCAAAATTTAAAGATCGACTAAGAAAACCTTTTTTGTGTAGAAATAATAAAAACTTTATAATTTGGTGTTAAAAGAACAAAAATTTCACAAACAAAAAATTTAGAGCATAATATACCAGGCACACCCCCGGTATATAACGTCCCTGGCAAAATGTATGTAATTTGGAAAATTAGCTACATGCAACGTTAGAAAATAAACAATTTTATTAAATGTCGCTGTTTTACCTTTAACGGTTCAACAGATATTACGTAATACGTGACTGTGGGGCCTATTTTTCGGGGAGGAGTCTATAGCCACCCTATAATGCATTTTTCGAGGCATGTTTATATAAACTTTTTTATATTTTGGGAAGTACAACGAGTCCTAGAAATATTGTCTACTTATTACGGGACACCCTGTATCTTCATACAGAAACATCTTTTTTAGACAATAAATATTTTTAAAATACTGACCTGATTTTATGTCCAAAATATGTGCACACTTGCTAAACTTTTGCCTTTCTAAATTATATTAATACGAAAATAAAACTGAGGCAAAAAATATAGATGATTATTTATAACTTACGGAAAGCATAGCTGATTTTCTTCTAATTAAATTAAAATCGAAAGAAACATTGCCTGCTATTTAATTATATGTTTTGCAGTTGGTTTTAATTTAAAGTATTACATTAATATCAGAAGGTCTTATAAAACGGCGAGGCCTCACTTTGACTAAGCTTTATTTTTATTATTTTAGCTATTTCCCTTTCTTGGATGCATTTCGGTAAATCATATTGCCAATTTCCCGAAACCAACATGTTGGTTTTTCATCGATGTATAATCTGATCTAAAAAAAATGTCTATCAACTTTTTTAAAAAATAAGATTTTTCAATTGTTTTTCAAATAACTCTTAAGTGCTTGCTGTACGTCTTTAAAATGTAAGACTATATTTGCCATAGATAATTTTAAAATTAACGAAATACATTCTATGAAAATTCTTGTGCTGACTCAACGTATGAGCGAGATCTCATCAAAACCTAGTTAAGAAAAATCAAAAAACAATCAACGGATCAAAACTCGAAAAAATACATTATTATATGCACACATTCGTTAACTCTCAAGAATCAGCAAAAATCAAGAAATTTAATGGAATTTGTATATATACCGGGTGACAACAAAAATCACTTACCGCTTTATTTTTGAATGAAAATAACTTTCAAATTTTGAGATGATATATTATATTATAAGATGCTGATTTTGGATATTATAACATACTATCACTTCCGGTTTAACCGGAAACAATTAATTTTGATTTTAAAGGAACACCCTGTATATTTTTTAAATTTGGATTTACAGATCATTTCTGATATAAAATCTATATTAATCCTATACCTATCTCGCTTGTTTTTGAGAAAATGGTGATTAAAGCTGTCTAAATAGCACATTATGCATTTTTTATGGGAAAACAAATAATGTTTTAAAATTATGTTTAATTTAATTCTTCCTGAGGTTTTTGTGGAGTCATAATCTACTCCGGCTTCACCGGAAGTATTGAAAAAATTAACTTTTCTATTAATGTTACTTCAAAAATGTTAATGAACACTCTGTATATTTTTTAAAATTTGGACTTTACAAGTCATTTTGATATAAAATCTTTATTATTTAATCTATCTTTGTTAGTTTTTGAGAAAGGGCGATTGAAATGTTCAAACGACCGCACACTATGTAGTTATAAGGGCAAACAATTTTCTCAAAAACTAACAAAGATAGGTATATGGTATAATATAGATTTTATATTAGGAATAAGCCGTAGAATCCAAATTTAAAAAAAATACAGGTGTTCATTTAAATTTTTGAAGTAACATTATTAGAAAAGTCAATTTTCACAGCACTTCCGGTAAAGCCGGAAGTAGTTTTATTATGACCCCCACAGATATCTTAGGAAGAATTAAATTAAACATTAAAAGTTTTTATAACATTTATTTGTTTTCCCATAAAACTGCATAATGTGCGGTTGTTTGGACATCTTCAATCGCTCTTTGCTCAAAAACAAGCAGAGATAGGTATAGGAGATAATATAGATTTTATATCAGAAATGATCCGTAGAATCCAAATTCCGAAAAATATACAGGGTGTTCCATTAAAAAAATCAAAGTTGATGTTGTTTCCGGTTAAACCGGAAGTGATAGACACATGTTATACTATCCAAAATCGGCATCTTATATTATAATATGTCATCCCAAAATTTGAAAGCCATACGTTTTCATTCAAAAAAATAAAGGCATATTATATATATATATATATATATATATATATATATATATATATATATATATATATATATATATATATATATATATATATATATATATATATATATATATATATATATATATATATATATATATATATATATAAATATATATACAGGGATAGGAAAAATTACCAGAACGGTCGATTATTTCAAAATATATAGGGGTTATCAAAAAATATCTTATATAAAAGTTGTAGTTCAGGTGACCCCCATAAAATAAATCTAATCAGATTAAGTTAATATCGGCAGTTAAATTGTTTATAGATGGAACTATTTCTTGCCGAGCTTTTAATGGCGTCACCTGAAAAACAATTTTTATCGAACCAAATCCAATAATTTAAAAGATTTAGCAATTAATTGTGAATGAAAGTGCGAAAATAACAAGGAAAATGGTTTTAAAAACTCAAAGTCACTGTGGCGATAAATTGTATCATTTTCAGTTAGTAAATGGGGGTCATTTTTAACACTTATTAAAAAATAAAGCCGTTATTCCATGATTTGTTATATGTTTTTGTATAAAGTTGTTTTATGAAATTGTTTCTTAAAATTTATTTTTTGTTTTATAACTGATTAAAATGTCGTGATATCTAGGATTAGAAATTTAAAATTGAGTCGACAATCAAATAAGTAATAATATTCAGGGATTTCCATTTGAAAAAATAAATCCATCTTTTTCCACAACCACAACTTTGTGGGTTACCCTGTATATTTCAATTTATCACATGTACATTTTTAACAGCCCTACAATTAGACATTTTTCTATAACCAATGTATATTTTGAAATAATCGACCGTTATGGTAATTTTTGCTAACCCTTATATATATATATATATATATATATATATATATATATATATATATATATATATATATATATATATATATATATATATATATATATATATATATAATTATAATTTCATTTTTACAGGTACCATTTCAGGAAAAGCAAAAACCGTAAAAAGTGTATATCCTATACGTAACTTGACATTCCACTTAACCTTATTAACTTGCACAATATTCTTTTATCCATCATCGATTTCTTCTTGATATAGTTAGAACGTCCCGACCTCGTCTCGTCTGTGACATTTGCGTGAATGTAAATATTGAATTTTGTGTCACACAGTTTAGTTTCCACTTGACTTAATTTTAAATTGTTATTTACTTCTGTGTTTATATTTTGTAAAACGCTTTTGAATAAAAAAAAATAGTTTTAAGATAATTGTTATATGAATTAATACATTTTATTTAAAAGATTTTTTCTTCTTTAACAGATCATTTTTAAAAAATTTAGTTTAAATAAATTAGGTTTAAATAAGCTATCCGTAGAAATAACGTAATTTACTTCCTCCACTTTGTTTTCACCAACTCTAGATTTAAATATAACTTTAGAGACACTTAAATTAATCAGAAATCATGACTAAAAGACATTTTATTTTTTAGCTCGAACTAACTTCAATATTTACTGCACCAAAGAAACCAATGAGCTGTTAGTTTAACTGGAGGAAGCATCGATTTGGCATAAGCGTGGCATCATAAACGCACATTCTAAGATTCTGCCTAGCTATGAATGACCCTCCGTACTCGAAACAATAAAATCCACCAAAACCCGGGAAAATGGTTATTACAGATACGATTTTGTCGTAAAGCGTGGCTGCCAAGTATCTTTCTGTTTCATTTACTTGATAGTATATTATGATTAAATTTTACTTAATTTATTCCTAAAATTACATCAAAATAATCTCTACTATTGCATTTTAAACTGTGAATAATATTTGTTATATTTATTACTATAAAGTATAACACAGAAAAGTAATGATGTCAAAATACTATTTTCTTTTTGGACAGCTACTAATAAAGGCGCGACAACGTGACAACAGCGGATTTTTCGTAGAAGCGTACTTCAGCCACCTTCAGCTTTGCTCGACAGATGACACATTCAATATGGCGTTTAAGTTTATGAATAAAATGCTTTCTCTATCTATGATGTTAGCTCATTGAAAGAAACCTTTATCCGGGGGCATATTCAAAAATTATTCATAAAAATATAAAATTTTAAACAAAAGTCATAAAAGATTTGATAAGTAATTACTTCTCGTTGTTTTTAA
>JAHBCN010001736.1:0-108664 GCA_019359885.1 Listronotus oregonensis | reverse complement strand
TAATTAATAAATCCCCATAAAAAAGTATACCTGTAGTTTTAAAGTAAATTAAGTAAGTTTAATTTTTTCATAAAAAAAAAAAAATGACAAAAAAAAAAAAACAAATTTTAAAGGGGGATTTTTTTAAACCACCTGTATGTTATATTTTTTGGTAAAAAAAAAAAACTTAAAAATTTTAACATGTGTTTGAAGCTAACCGATGAATGCAGTAAAATAGCAATGATCCTCTGGACAGTCAAACAGAATCTTTAGAAAATAATCATATCTACGCCATTAATTACTTAAAAAAAAAACAAAAAAAAACTTTTTAGAAAATGTCCATATTTTCTCAAAGTATTTAAAAAAGGGGGGTTTCACAATATACAGGGTTTCTTAATAGTATGTCATAATTTGAAGGAGGCTTTCCCCTGGATGATTTTAAAAAAAATTTCATATAAACTTGGGCCCTAAAATGTTTAAATTTTATTAAATACAGGGTGAAAATTTTTTTTTTTTTCACTTGTTTTTTACTTTTTAAAAAGACGGTTTGAGATATTAAACCCAATTTTTTAAAAAGGGGATATTATGGCAAAAAAACACATTTTTCAGATGTTTTTTTTTTTTTGCAACCAGTGGCGTAGCTATGACGATTTTTTCAAAACAATTTTAAAAAAAAAATACTCCCCCATTGACGGGGGAAAAAAAAATTATGGTTTTATAATAATTATCAATCAATTAAAAAAAAAAATCCCTTTCATTTTTGCCAAAAATTCCCGTTTGGGAAAAATTTTTTTAAAATTAAAAAAAAAATGTCTTATGTACCCAAATTGCATTTTGAAAAATTATTATTGAAATAAATTTTCAATTTGGGTTTGCTCGTTGCCAGCGATTGTTGTTTTGTTGTTGTAAACATTATGACACTGACGTTAATTATCATTTTTGACAGTTTGTATTTATTTCTCCTTCGATCTTGGGAAAAATTTTTTGCTTTTAAAAAAAAATGGTAAATTATTCAAATTTTAAAAATGACACAAATTTTTTTCCCCTTTATGGTCTAGCTAATGGTAATGCTGGGGGGGCCGGCTTTTTCCAAAAAAAGGTACCTTTAATCGCGCCCCCCCCAGATAGACGAACATTTATAAACATTCATCTCGTCTTTGAAGGGGGTTTTTAAAAAAATTTTTCCGAGGCCCCCCAAAGTTAGAACACCGGCAGGGGGGGGCTGTCCTGCATGCAGTCAAAGGGGCCCCCAACCACAAGTACAAAAAAATAGGTATGGCATTAAACATCTGCTACAAGACGGTATGGGAGTTTTTAAATTCTTTGTTATATCCTTTTCACATACAAAGGATTCAGGCTTTTTTTTCCAGAGACTATAAACCCCCCCTTTTTTGGTTTTTAAAAAAAAGTAACAGAAAATCCTCATTTTGATGCCAAAATATTGTTTACGGACGAAGAAAATTTTTTTAAGAAATGCAATAACCAATTTCCATAACAATCATTACTGGGCCCGGGAAAAAACCCCATGCGATTACAGAGACACATTTTCGCAATAATTTTCACTGAACGTTTGGGTCCTTTGGGATCCGACCATTTTTAATTTGGGGGCCCCCTTTTTTTTCCAGGACCCCCTTAACGGACGGGGTTATTGTTTAAATTTTTTCCCCAAAAAGGGTTTTCCTTTGCTTCTTTTTTAAAAGTTCCTCTTCAGTTACGGCAACAACTTTTGGGGTTTTTTATGATGGCGCCCCGCCCACTTTAGCATATTGGCTCGGGGCCCTTTAAATAGAGCCTACCAAAATCATTGGGTAGGCCCCCGGAAAGGCCCTTTTGGCCACCTATATCGCCCCGACTTGAACAGCCTAGATTTTTATTTGTGGGGACACCTAAAAACATTAGTTTTTTCCCTTTTGGGATTAGAAGAACTCAGAAAAAAATTATTGACGGATGTGAAACTATCCAAAACGCATGGAATTTTTTAAAAAGGGGTTTTTTTAAATTTAATGGAAAAAAAGCAGAAGCCTGCATAGAGGCGAAAGGGGGGCATTTCCCCAAAATTTTTTTTTAAAATTTTGTATCTATTGTATTTAAAATTTTTTTTGCTTTTTTTTTACTGGGTTTTTAAAAAAAAACTTAAAATAAATATTTGAAAAATGTATTTAAAATTGAAAATAAAAGTTTTTAAAAAAATCAAGAATTAATTAACGTCAAATGTCATAATGTTTACAACAAAAAAAAAACAATCGCTGGCAACGAGCAAAGCTAACTTGATTTATTTCAATAATAATTTTTCAAGATCTTTGGAAAAAAAAATTTTTTTTTTAATTAACTTTTCCCCCAAAAAACGGTTTTTTTACGGAAAAAAATGAAAGAATTTTTTTTTATAATGGATTGATAATTATTAAAAAACCCAAAAATTTTTTTCCCCAATCAATGGCGTATTTTTTTTTAAAAAATTTTTTTTAAAAATTCGTCATAGCTACGCCACTGGTTCAAAAATAATTAAATGAACATCTGAAAAGTGTTTTTTTATCCCAAAAATTCCTGTGCCAAAATTCAGTTCAATATCTCAAACCGTCTTTGAAAAATTTTTTAAAAAGTAAAAAAAAAAATAAAACAACCCCCTGTATCTTAATAACTAAAGTTTTTGGGGCCCACGTTTATATGTTTTTTAAAAAAACAAAACCCCCCCCGGGAACCTCCAAAAAAGGACATATTTTTAAAAATAACCCCCGTAAAAGCGCCCCCCGGAAACAAAAAGGGTGATTATTTCTTTAGTGCCCAATAGTTAGTTTATTATGTTTGTATGTATTTTTAAACCCCGGCCCGCCCGTTAAAAAAGGGGGGTTAAATCCGTAAAAACTCCCCCAAAAAAATTCAACAACATTTAGGGTTATAGAAATTCATTCAGGAACACTAAAAAAAAGGGGGTTTTTTGAATTTGGGAAAACAAAAATCCAACTAACTAAAACTAGCCATGACCGACCAGAACCTAAGCCTGACAAAACTTGCCCCCCGGGGCCAAGTTTACAAGTCAAATTGGAAAAAAAAATTTTTTCCGGGGGCCCAGTTTTCAATCTTTTTTTTGGTTATGTTTCATACTTTGGGGCCTTTCCCCCGGCCCCCAAAACCCTCTTTTTCCCGTATTATCTTTTTTGGGTTTTTTAATTTTTAAAGGGTAACCCACTTTTAAATAATATATTCGCTCCTTTAAATTGTTTTGTAAGTTATAACCCCCCAAAAGCTGGTTGTTCTTCTTGGCCCCTGTCATTATGTAATTAATGTAATTAATTTTTTAAAAAAATTTTCCGGTTTATATTTTTTTTAAAAGGGGGTTATACGCAGTTGAAACCCCCAAAAGACGTCTTTTTAAAAAATTTTTTGAAAAAAAAGGGTTTCATTTAACATATTTAAGTAATAATTATTCAAAGAGTGTCTAGTTTGATGTTACTAATGACACTTAGATCATGTAAAAATATTGATCTATACTCCCCCTTAGACGACCCCCCGGGGAGTTTTTTCCCCAAAAAAAAGGGGTTTGGCGGTGATCATCATATCTCCAGCTTGGTTTTTTAAAAAAAAAAATAGGTCAGGTTTCTTTAGTGGATAGATAAATATCAGGTTTAAAAAAAAAGGACAAGTCAAAATTTTAATTTTTGATTAAATAGCGGCTGAAAAAAATACTGTTTTTTCCCCCCCAAAAAATTTTGAAAAATTGTTTTAAAAAAAAAAAAAAATTTTAAAATTTTTTTTCTTTAACCAACCCCGAAAATTTTTTAAGAAGGGGGCCTTAAAATTTCAGAAAGATTGGTAAAAAGCCTTTTTTTAGATTTTTATCACCGACATGGAAAACACGGTTTTGAGATAAACGCGTTTAATGTTTTAGAAGAACTTTAAAAATTTTTAATTTTTTTTTAAATTCCATGGTGTCTCTATTCTGGCGCCATAGGATGTACCCTCTGGGGCATCAGCAGCTTCAAAAAATTTTTTGAAAAAAAAGGGTCAATCTCAGGTAGTGCGCGCCGGGGAAAAAAGCTCAGGGTTTTTATTTAGCTACTTTCTAACGCTCTGAAGCGTCCTTATAAATTTTTTCCCCCAAAATTTTTTTACCAGATCGGTTTGAAATATTTTGAGAACTTACAAATACCTGTACATTCCGAAAATGAAAAGAAAAATCCTAACTCGTAAAACCCCCCTTGTAAACGATGGGATGGGAAATACAAATAAATATATAAAACTTGCTTTTTAATATTTAAATATGTAAAAATAGACATTTCTTTATAGTTGTTTAAAATTTTTTGGGCCCCTTTTTAAAAAAAGGCCCATGTAAAATCTTTTTGGTAGGTGGAGGTAGGTTTAAAGTGGGGGGGACACCCCCCTCCATTTTCGACCACTCGGTCTTTGTGGCTCACCCCCATATTTCCCCAAAAAGGACGGATTTTAATGAATTCGATACCAGGGGAAAAAGGGGTTTTTTCCCCCCCTTTTACTCGGGGCGCTACCGGATACAGCCCAAAGTGTTCTGATGTTTTCCCCGGTGTCCCTATCCCCGGGGGGGGTATGACGAGCAGATGATTAAATCATGCTCTTTTTCTCCCGGTCTAGTGACATGGGGAGCCCCGGTCCTTGTTACAGGAACCAGACGTTCTTTCTGGGCCCCCCTCTCCGGCCTTATCCTATGAAAACACTGTTTGGATTAGCCCTTTCCCCCCCTGAACCAGGCGCCGGTGACTTCAGGGGCCCCTTTCAAAAGGGGTTCACCCGTTTTCCCCCTTTTTTTCTTGTGACCTTGAGTGGCACCTCTCGAAACGTATTTATCCGTTTCGGTCCCCCCTTTTTCACTATATTCCTATGTTTTTTGGGGGTATGGGTAATGGGCCCCCCCGGCAGAGCCCCCCCTTACCGCAGTAAGGCTAGATACTATGGGTTCCCTTTTTCCCCCGGGACCGTTTAAGGCACAGGATGTCATTTACTCATTTGACATGTAACCCGAGTTAAAGCCTTTGTTCATCTTAGCTTCTCCCCCTTTATACCTAGCCAAAAAAGTTGCCGATAACCAGCGACTCTAGCGCATGTTCCAAAAAATTTTCTGCCCCCCAACGACGATTTTTCACAGGGGGTTGGGGAAAAAAAGTTTTTTAATTTAAAATTAAAAAAATTTTTTTTTTAAAAAAAGCATCGTGGTCTTTTTTTTTTATTTCCCCCAGGGGGGGGAAAAACTCTTGGGGGATCCCCCATCCATCCTTTTCCCCCGGGCCCAAAAAAGGGCATTCAAACACCAAATTTTGATATAAGTATTGTTCAGTGTGAGAAGGTTTCCTGTACACCTGGGTTTTTTTATGTTTTAAAAAGGGTTTTTTAAATGAACGTTAAGAAAAGGCAAAACAAAATTTGGTTTTTTTCCCTTTTTTCTCCTTTTTTTTTTTGAATTCCTGGCTGGTAGAGGGGGTTTTTTTTATTTTTAAAACCTTTTAGTCCTTCGTCTTTGGGGAAAAAACTTTTTTTTTAGTAACTTTTTTTGTACATTCAGTCCCTTTTTTAAATTTCATGATCCACAACTTATTTTATACAAATATTTGCTACCCCCCGAAAGAGGGTAAGACCATTTGTAGTCCATTATTCTGCCCATCTGCTAAAGCTTTATCTTTGTTAAACTTTCAAATAATGTTTAAAACATTGGAAAAAGCTACATTAGTATACACACTTTCTACATCAAAACTTAAAAGGGGATGGTCCTTTTTTGCATTTTTAAAAAAATATAAACCCAAAGGAAAATATTTTAGAAAGATGGTGACTTACCATCTGGTGGTTAAAAAATTTTAAAAGGGGTTTAGATATTGTATATAGGTGCTTTTCCCCAAAACTGGTAATGTTTTTTTGTAGTCCTTTTGGATGTGGGAGTTTACTTTTTATGGTATTAGAGTTTTTTTTAAATTTTTTCAGTCAAAAAAGTTTTTATATTTTTTTAATGGAGATTTGAAAAATTGGCCTTTTTTCGACCACCATATTCGTGAAAATTTAAAGTTTCGATATGGGGCCCTTTTATTATTTTATAATAAGTCCAATTTTTTTAAAACCACAAAAAATTGGAAAAAAAAAATTTTTGAAGGGAAAAAAAAACCCCTTTTAAAATTGCCATTTTTTTAAAATTTTTTTTCCTTTTTTCCTTTTTTTTATTTTTTTTTTTAAAAAATTTTATGATGCGCTTTGTTCACACTAATATCTCAAATTTAAAAAACCAAGAATATAGTTATTTTTTTCCCCCCAAATTTCCTTTATTCAAAAATTTTTAAAAATTTTTTTTTTTTAAATTTTAAAAATTTTTAAAATTTTTATAAAAAAATGAGTTTTTTAAATAATTTCATATACATTTTCTCTTAAAATTTGGGCTTTTAGTTAGAACCCTTTTTTAATTTTTTTTTTTTTTTGGGTTTTAAAAACCTTTTTTCCCCCATCTTTTTCTGACATATTTATAAAACTCTTTTAAATTTTTAAAAAATTTTGTCATTTATTTCTAGAATTTTTTCTCATGTAATGTGTGGCCCAAAAATTTAGTCATCGTCTTTAAAAAAATTAGTTCAAATTTAAAATAACTTTTTCCTTTTAATGGATAATTAAAAGAAATATAATTATTCTATTCACAAATAATTTTTGGGTTTAATTTTTAAAAATTAATTTATAAGGCACATCCTGTGAATGTTTTACTTTCTTTTTTTACAAAAAAACAGATTTATTAATTTGCATAAAAAAACTTATGTTTTTGGGGCTGTTAATTTTTTTTAAAAAAAATTTTTTTTGATAAGGATATTATTGAAAGTACTTTTTCGGCAGATGCGGAAAAAACCCTTTTTCTTTGTAAAAAAAAATTTAAAAAATTTTTTTTTTTTTATTTTTGGATAAAATAGAAAGCTTGTATAACTTATGTACCAGGGGGACCCGGGGTGTATTTACACAAAAGGGCCCCCCTTTTTTTCAATATCGTTCTACGTAAAGGTATGAGATGTGGTATTTTTTTAAAAAAAAACAAAGGGGTTAAAAAGATTTTTAAAAATTTGATTTTTTAAAAATCGCCCATTTTACTACTGATTGACTGACATTTACTCATATTGACTTATCAAAATAAGGGGGAAAAAATTTTAAAAAAAAAAATTTTGCTCATTTTTATTTAAACCCCCGAAACAGGCCGAAAATTTCCTATTTGGGGGTATTTTAAAAATTTGAATCTGACTAAAAATGAGTTTCTTAGGTCATACTTGCTTAAATTTAAAAAAAAAAAAAAAGGAAAAAGTTTAATAGGCGATTTAAAAAAAAAGAACATAAAAAACAAAAAAAAAAAAAAAACCTAGCCCCAATTTTTTGATGTCAGTTTTTTTTAAAAGGGGGAAATTTTTTGGATTAATCCCAATTATTTTTGAAGTTTTTTTATCAATCAATTCTATTAATTAATGTTCCTTTCTCATTAATACAAACATTTTTTTTTTTTTTTTTGGGTTTTTTTTTAAAAATTTTTCATGCTCTTTGATTTCCTTTTAAACTGAAAATTTTTATTTACAATTTTAAAGGGAAAAAACCCCCTTTTTAAAAATTTCGTCTTTTAAAATTTTCCCCGTTTTGGAAAAATTTTTTTTCCTTTTAACCCCTTTTTTTGGGGGAAATTTTCCCCCCCAAATAAAGATTTTTTTCTGTTAATGGCTTTAATAAAACTCTTTTAAAACCATTTTTCTTTGTGCAATTGATAAAAATGCATTTTCTCCAGCTCTACTCTAGAGGGGTTTTTTTTCCATGCAAATTTTGCCAAAGGTAATTTTTTTTAAAAAAATAATCTCCCCCCCCCCCTAATGTCTGTTCTCCCATTCCTAAAAAAAAATATCGGTAGTCCTGCAGTTTCGTAGTTTTTTTTAAAAAAATAATTAACTTTTTTTTCGCCCGATATTTTTTAAAATTTTTAAAAATTTTGAAGTAATATACGCATATTCTCGTATGCTTTACAGCACGACTCACGGAAACAAAGGGTTGTTCGATCTCATAAAAAAATAAAAGTGCCTTTAGAATTGTGTTCAAAGAGTAAGTTAACAGCTGGAACTTAGTAGGTGTATAAAAGGCCAAAACATGTTGTTGATGTTTTCACGATTTTGAACGTGACAACAATTTAAAGGTTAGTTTAAGGATTTTAAACATTTTTTTCTTCAAACCTTGACACATGAATTAGGAGCCTTTTGAAATTTTTTTTTGGTACCTTTTTTTTTTTGATTTTTTTTGTAAAAATCCCTTTTTCAAAACGAAAAAATTTATAAGTTTTTGAAATGGGGATTTTTTTTCTTTTTAACTTTTTTTTTTCCCAAAAAAGGGTTTGGGTTTAAACGAAACTATTCATTTGTGAAAATTATTTACTTTTTAAATTTTTGTAATTTTATTTTATCTTTTTTATCTAATGTGATCTAAATTAACAAATTTAAAATTTTAAATTAAGAGCTATCACACCACATAAAAATGCCCAATTTGGGTAAATGAATGTTAATTATTTTAAATATTTTATTTTAGTGCCCAATAAAAATAACGGATAAACTTAACAATAAACATTTATTTTATGTTTGGCTTCATGGTATCTGACTATATATTATTATCGCCATAATTAAATAATTAGCCGTTAAATTAAGGATTATCTGATTGTTTCAGAGACTTGGTAAGTAGTTTAAAAATTAAATATACATAAAAAATATTATCTAGGTTTTCGTGCCAACTTTATTTATTTATATGCGCTTTTAATATTAACGTTACGTAAACACTAACAACAAACCGGCTTTACTTAAAAAAGCCCGAAAAAAAAATGTTTTGCAGGACGAGCCAAGGGGCCCCTGGAAGCTTCCCAAAGACATCCAAAACATTTTTTTTTGTAACAAAATTTTGTTTTTAAAAAAAACTATTTTAAAAAAATTAAAACGCTAACACAAATATAAAAAAATATATTTTTATCTTTGTATCTGTATGACCTGGATTTGACATTTATTATAATTAATAAAATCGGCTATGCTTTAAATTAGCAGCCCATTTTTTATTTCATGGATCTGCAAAATGGCAAATATGACTAGAAATGTAACAGATGAGCCCGGCAAAAGTGTTTTTTCGGCCCTTGATAACCACTTTCGAGTCTAGCCCTGAAATAGTATATTACATACCCAGGTGAAAAGGGTTTTATTTCTGTAAATCAAAAAAAACTTTTTTTTTTTTCCCATTATTTTAAATTTAAATTATGAAAATTGATCCGGTAATAATTTTATTAGGGGCCGTCTTCCAATTTGGATCGTTGTCATGGAACGGGTTTCAAAGTGTCAATACATACATGTAAGTTTTACGCTTTTAAAATTTTAATAGTAATTTGTTTTAATTTCGCAAATCCAAAAAAAAAATTATCAGATGAAAATTTGAGTTTGCTGCTTTTTCCACCAGAAATTCAAATATTATTTTTTTTATTAGAATGCGTATGTTCGTTTGTCACTATACCATTTTGAAATATCAATATTAATAAAATTACAAAAAAAAAACCGGGGGGCAATTGACACTTTTCCCCGGGAAAAAAGGCCCCAAAAAATCCACCTTTTAAAGATAGGTGAAATGTCATTATTACATGCATGGTTGTAAATAAAAATTATTTTCTGGTCAAAAAATTCTCCAGAAAATGGGTATTTTCCCATCGATCAAAAAGTAGTTTAAATTACAAATATTTTAATTCTCTTTTAGGATATATTATTAGTACGTAAATATTTTTAAAAATATACTTTTATTTACACGCAATAAAAAGAAAAAAAAGACTTTTTAAATTAAACCCATTTTTATTTTTTTTTACCTTTTGGATGATCAAGTCTCAAGCAATATATTGAATCCATGTTTATCTACGCGGGCCGGGCCCCGGGAAATTTACAGGGAAAATTTTTTTTTTTATATTTTTTAAAAATTTTTATAAAATTGTTTTAAAAAAATTGTTTTTTAATGGGAAAAATTATTTGTTTAAAATTTTAAAAAAATTTTTTTATTAAAATGTTTAAAAAAAAAATTTTGGGTTTTTAAAATTAAATTTTTGTTAAAAATTTTTTTTTTTTTTTTAGTGGGGGTTTTGGGGTTTTTTTATTTTTTTAAAAAAACCTTATAACCCAAATTTGGGGAGTCCGCCTATTAATTTTAAATTTAAAGGGGTGGCAAAAAAAAATGAAATACGCTTAGCTAACCAGATTTTTATTAAAAAACTTTATTTTCCGGGTTTTCCCCAAAAACAAAAAACAAGAAAAAAGTTGTATAAAAAATTAATAGTTAAAAAGGGTTTCCAAAAATTTCATATTAAAATTAGATTTTTTTAGATTTGATTCTATTTTTTTAAAAAATTTAAAAAAATCTTTATTTAAATGGGGAATCCATTTTTTGAATAATGTAACAAAAATTTTAAAATATGATTTAAATGGTCCATTCTTTATAAGACTTTATTAATACAAAATTGTTTAGACATACAGTGACTATTTTTGTTGAATAATTTATGAAATTAAATTATAACATTCTATAGAGGCACAGATTTTTTTAATTTTTTAATTACATTAAATTGACTATTAAACTTATTTAATGATATTGGCAACTCGTTGCAGGATATTGGTATGGATATTCCTAGAAAAAAGATCCATAAACAATTTTAAAACAACTTACTTAGCTATTTTATGGTATTAGAAAGGTTAAAAAGAAAATATTAAAATAAAGTTATAAATAACAAAAAAAAAGAAAGAACGTATATTAAGTAGCATCAATTTAGGATTTTTTTCTTTAAGATGGCCCACTAAGGCTATCTATATGAAGCCTAAGTAGTAGGTACCGTGGGTACCCGGTTTTTAGACGATTATTCCATTTTATTCCACCGTTCCGTCAAAGCACCGAAACATGCAGATATTGCTTTTTACACCTTTTAGACAGCGCGATAGTACCATTACCTACGTTAAACAAACAACTATTAGCGGTTTTAGTCGTAATGTCCAGTAAGTGTTATATAAGGTCCCTTTTTGCCTTAACTGGTATAATTTTGTGCAATTATTTGTCCATTTTCTTTAAATTTTCAAGACACATCTTTAATTTTTTTAAAATATTGACTTATTATTCCCTTTATTATTCTGTTTTTATATATATATATATATATATATATATATATATATATATATATATATATATATATATATATATAATATATATATATATATATATATATATATATATATATATATATATATATATATATATATATATATATATATATATATAAATATATTATATATATATATAACTAGGTTTATAATATATATTGATACACTATACCTTATATATTAATATATGTTATATTTCTAATATCTTAATTATTATAATTTTACCATAAATTATATATTAATCATATATATATATATAACCATACAACTTATCTAACTTTTTAATTCTTAAAATCAACAAACCAGCCTTCAGTCAAAAAACCAATAGTATCACACTATCTAAGGGGCCAAAGATTTTAGTAAAATCCATATAAAAAATATTGACTTTATTAAATAATAGTAAATCTTTTGTTCTGAAATTTATTTTTATTTATTTATTTTTTTTGATAACTTATTTTTAAAAACGAATTAATTTCTCTCCCAAAAGGCAAAATTGTTGTTAAAGAATTTCTCGTTAATTCTAAAAGTTCTTTCTGTTCCCTATAAAATATCAAAACCATATGTAAGAGCAAACAAGCCAAGTGTTTTGTTTTTTTTCTTATCAAGTAATTCTTGGGCTGGACGGTATATCAGCAATCGTTAATTGTCTTCTTTGGGTTTTCTATGACAATGGAGTTTTTACGAATATCCGAAAGAATTAGCTATGTTGGCTAATTCTTGACGAGCAGCTTTTAATAGTGCATAACAAAATGCCACTTTTATGCGTCCCTTTATAGTTCAGTTCGGAGAAGCCCCGAACTTTTCATTATTACTGTGGAACCTGCTGTGTGCAGAGGTCTTTCTACCTCCTTTAATTATTTAAATTTCGTTTTAATATATTGCCCCTTACTTTCTTTAAGACACCCTTGGCACATCAATACTTAATCTTTAAGCCATCCTTAACTGTCCTAATAAGAAATTAAAAAAAAACATTACCTTTCTCCTTTTCGCGAATTTTAATGCCTTAATTATTATAATTTTTTGTCTTTAATAAATTGAGTTAGTTACATGCAAATGACTTGCATCTGTGTTTGTTCTTTAACCAAAGAAAGGCTTACCAGGTACATCTGCCAGGTATTTGTTAAATTAAGAAATGTATGATAAAGATCACCTGTAAAGAGACATGTCACAGTTACAGGTGTTATAGCTAACGGAACTAAAAGAGGACCTTATTACTGATAATTGATAATATTACGATAAATTACAAAAAAAAACATTGTTTGTTTTTACCTTCTAGCCCTTGTAATAATTAAAAAAAAATTCAGGCATTTTTTTCAAATGTATAAGCGGTGCATAACAATAAAACAAGTGATAATAATAAATTTTTTATAAACACACAAGGAAGGATATTTTTTTTGTAATTACTTTTACTTATTACCAAAACAAATACAGTTCTACTTGATATCTAAATTATTATTATCCCAACCTCTCAACTAGTTGGGCTTTATTTTATCTTTGTGGACGACCATGCCATAACCATAGCTGCAAAAGAAATAATCAGTAGGCACATCACTGATAAGGTCGTGCTTATCCATACGGATTGCAGACAGGCACTACTAGCCCTAAGGAGACCACGCTACACCTCAGGTCTGGTACTAGAATGTCACCGTGCCCTTGCGGATTCTTCTAGCAGGAACGTGGTCACCCTCTGCTGGACCAAAGGACACGCTCACTCCAAAGGCAACCGCATTGCTGACTCGTTGGCCAGGAAGGCTGCCGGGATCAAACTTTTTGGATCTGAGCCTTTCGTAGGTCTGACAGGGTCTGCGATAAAGAAACTAAACTTTCATCAGCAGTTTACAAGACGATGGATAAAACAGTAAACTGTAACTTTTCCAGGGAGTTACTGAACTATTCTGACAGAGATACAGCTAAACATTACTTGGCAATACCTAGGGCGAACCTTCGCCTAATCACGGGAGTTCTGATTAGACATTGTCCATTATAAAAGCACCTTTTTAGAATGGGCATAAATGACACGCCTCTATGTAGAGGTTGTGAACAGGAAGACGAGACGGTGGAGCACATCCTTTGTGACTGCCCTGCACGTTCGTCCAAGAGAAGATCCATGCTGGGCGAGTATTGGCTTTCCTTAGCCGACATTAAGGAGATCCCCTCGGCGACATTCTGACCTATTTCAAATCAGTAGGATGGGCGGCATACTGAGTGAGGAGTCCCCTTTGGGAAGAAGCACAACTGGCCTACTGAGGCCTAGGTGTTGTGATATTTATCACCCTCTTATCTTCAGATTCGGATTCAGACCATGGCACTTTAACCATCGTCGTAACTGAACACGATTGTGAGCTAGGATGCACTAATGAAGCACCATCAATTAACTTTTCTTATTAATGCACTGATATTATAGGTGATAATGCTCGTTGCCCAGCCATAAATATAAAAAGTGTCGGAAACTTTCATATTGCCGCCTTTCAACATGGCGGACGCGCTTGTGCTGAGCATACCCTTAAAAGGCTTATTAAGGCTCATTGGTATGGTTATAGCATCGGCTGCTTTAAACGGCCGATTTGCCGACATTGGTCTTGTACGTCGCCTGCGACGTACGAGGGTCGTCAATACAAATAGTTTGACCTGGCCTAATTGTTTTTATACAAGGGATTTTTCATGGCAAATATATGTAAAATAATTAATTAATCTATTCTTACGATATCAGCAAAAATGCAACCCAATCATTTGAATTAATACCGCAGTTATCGACAAAACAGTAAGAAATAAGTTTTATTATCCCAAAAATAAAATAAAATAGGGTAAACTATTAAGTAGTAAATAATAATTTTATACACAAAAGCAAATATTACGCAAAAACTCTCCCTAAATCCGATGCAAATCAGCGAAGGCACTTGCAGAAACCACTATGGGCTAGGCCGGCTGCCTGGTTGGGAGAGGGCACGAAGAAAATTTGCGCCGAGCGCTTGGACTCATTGGAATATCACTTGACGATGGTTTTAGGTTCAATAAAAAATAAAAATATTCATATTTATTTTAGTTTAAGATTGCTAGGGTTTAAAAATATTTTTGGGTAATTTTTTATTATTTTATATTGGTATTATTGGTGAAATATCTGAATTTTATTAGACACTTTCGTTTAAATTGAACGCTATTACTTTTATTAGGAATAGTTAATACTTATATAAAAAACGTTATTTTTTTTTGTTTCTGTGCCTTATTGTAAAGAACTAAAACAGACTAGCCAAAAGGGCCGAAATTACCATACCGTTGCTATACATCTCAGTTAAAGCATGCGTTATTTATTTGTTTTAATTTTAATAAAAATTTTATTTTTTGTTTTTAACTTACAATAAAATTATGTTAGTTAAATACTTTTCTCCAATTTGTGCTTTTTAAAATAAATTCCTAAAACCCAATCTTATAGTAATTAAAATTTAACGCCCTTACCCATATTTTGTTTGCATCTGGTAATGTGTTATAAGTACGTATATCCTAATTACATTTCATAACAAAAATATTTTCTATGTATGTATGATCGCAAATACAATTAATAGTACCAAAACCCATTTAAAGAAAACCACGGCTGAAACCTGAACAATTATTTTTTTACTTAATCACTTTATTTACCTTAATTAGTAGAGCCGATTTATACGGAAAAACATGTGTAAGAATTAAATTAATATTTTTTTAAAAAAATATTTTATTGTGTTAAAAAAATTCTTTAACGTTTCTTGTGCTCTTTAAACATAATGTCTGCCATCTAAGTAATTACAAAAAGCTATATAGGGATTTCATATGATTTAAATAAGTGTGGATGATAATAAAGAAAACTCCTGATAGTACTAAAAGTTATTGTCTCCTGCCTTAGTAATTACAAAATCTGTTTAAAAAAAAAAAAATTTTTAGCGGATTCCATAGGATTCACACAAGTGTGAACACTGTCTTCTTTGAGTTGCGTTCCTCAAACTTTGCAGAATTATTAGGTGTTTATAACGCAAGCTTTATGCAGTACCGTTGATTCAATCAACGGCAGTACTATAACTTAATGTCTTTTATTGAAGTATTGCAAAAAGTTATTCAAAACAGATGTATTTTTTGACGGCTTCTATAGGATTCACAAAAGTGTGAAAACTGCACGCTTTGAGTTGAGTTCCTAAAATTTTGCAGAATTATTATGTTAATAAGGAAAGCATTTTGCAGTACTGAAACTTAATATTTCTCGTTAAAGTAATCACAAAAAGCTACTAAAAATAAGAAATGCCTTTTCTGGCGGTTTCTATAGGATCTACACAAGTGCAAACACTGTATGCGTTGAGTTACGTTTCCAACCTTTGCAGAATTAATGTGTGGTTTAAAGAAAGCTTATTGTATCAGATAACCAAATAAGTTCGTGCGGTTGCTGTTTATCGCGCATTGCCATGGATATTGTTTAGGTTGTTGATCGATAGCAATTGTTTTTTACCTGCTGTCACTTTAGTGTGAATCCTTCTTTTCTCACACACATAAAAAGTTGCTGAAAATTGTTACATTCCTAGTTTTAATAATTGAAAATGCCGATGAATACAACAGTAATTCAAAGTTGTTTACTGTATAAGTACAAACTTGGTACAAAAGCTGCAGCATCGGCGCGAAAAAAATGTATCGCGTTCAGAGATGATGCCGTTAGTGATAGAACAGCACAGAAGTGGTTCAAAAAATTTTCTTTAGGAGATCTCAGTTTGAGCAATGAACCGCGCTTAGGAAGACGAAAAATCATGAACAAAGAGGATCTTCGACAGGTTGTGGACGCAAATTCCAGGATAATGTGCCAAGAACTTGCAGACATGTTCAATGTGAGTCCTAAAACTATTCGGTTGCATCTTTATCCGCTAGGAAAAACGTGGAAATTAAGCAAATGGGTCCCACATGAATAGACAAATGATAACAAATTAAGTCGCCTTACCATTTGTTCAGCAAACATTTCACGCAACGCTAACGGACCATTTCTTAATCGGTTATTAACTTGCGACGAATTCTTAGCGTTCGTATCATTGCTTGTCGCCTACTGATTCAGTACCACACACGCCCAACGCTTCCTTGCACCCAAACAAGGTTTTGTTGTGTGTTTGGTGGATAGCAACTGGAATTGTTTATCATAAGTTTTGGAAAGGGGTCAAACCATCACTGCTAGCTTGTATTGTAAGCAGCTTCAACGAGTACAAGCAGCACTTATCCAGACACAGCCTTCTTTGATCAATCGGGAGGAATTGATATTCTTGCAGGATAACGCCAAGCCTCATACCGCAAGAGTAACCAGAGAAAAAAATTCTGAACTCGGCTGGGAAACGATACCACACCGCCATATTCTCCCGACATTTCGCCAAGTAATTATTACTTTTTTTGTCTCTTTACAACTTTATGAGGTACCGACAGTTTACAACTCGAGATGGTGTAATAAATGCAGTCCGCCAATTTTTTGACTCCAAATCCAGGGAGTTGTACAATATCGGCATACAAAAATTGGTTTCACGTTGGCAAAAGGTCATTGAGTGTGATGGTAATTACTTCGACGAATAAATAGTGTCTTATTGTTTCTCAATAAAAAATTATATTTTTCTACAAAAAACCGCACGAACTCATTTGGTTACCTGATAGTACTCGAACTTTAGGACTCTTGTTTAAGTATTCACAAAAAGCTATTAAAAATAAAAGATACCCTTTTTGACGACTTTTATAGTACCTATTCACACAAGTGTAAACACTATATGCTTCGAGTTGCGTTCCCAAAACTTTGCAGAAATAGTAGGTGTTTACAACACAAACTTAATGCTCTACTAAAACTTATTGTCTTTCGTCGAAGTAATCACAAAAAGTTATTAAAAATAAAACATGCCTTTTTTGACGGTTTCTATAGAATTCACAAAGATGTAAAACTGTACGCTTGGAGTTGCGTTTCCAAAACTTTGCAGACTTATTATGTATTTATAAAGAAAGCTTTTTGTAATATTAAAACTTCTGTTTAAGTAATTAGAAAAGCTATTAAAAATAAAAGATGCCCTTTTTGACGATTTCTATTGGGTTCATACAAGTGTGAATACAGTACGCTTTCAATTCCGTTCCCAAAACTTTGCAGTACTGTTATGTGTTAATAAGGAAAGCTTTTTGCAGTACTAAAACTTATTATCTTTTGTTTGAAAAATCGGAAAAAGCTACTAAAAATAAAAGATGCCTTTTTTGACGGTTTTTATAGGATTCACACAAGTATGATCACTGTACGCTTTAAGATACGTGCCCAAACTTTGCAGAATTATTATGTATTCAAAGAAAGCTTATTGTAGTACTAAAACTTAATGTCACACGTTCAAGTATTCACAAAAAGGTATAAAAAAATATGCCTATTTTGACGGTTTCTACAGGATTTACAGGTACGCTTTAAGTTGCATTTGTTTTTTTATGGAAAAAAAATAGTTATTACCTAGATGAATTTAAATTGTTTCAAAAAGAAGGGGAGAGCTGGGCCCTCCCATCAAGTATACGCCACTGGCTTTTAGGATCTTTACCTTTAATTTTTTTTTTTTTAGAGGAACTAAACAAATAGTGCGTCATCGCAAAAAGCAGATAAAGTCATTTAAAAGTCTTGCCACTATGCCTAAATAAATTTGAGCAGACCTCGTACAAATTCACTCTCACTATCTACAAGTAAACACATACATTTTCGCGTAGCGATGGCCTTTTACCTCTCCCGTGAAAGGTCGCGGTATCGGTACAACCGTGTTGGAGAAGATCATCTTCGGCAAAGAAGAAGGGGGCGCCATCCCCTGGGGGAAATCTTGGGGCATCTTCGACGGCTCATCGAAGAAGCTGTTTGCGGTAGTCGATATCGTCGTGCTCCACTGACTGCAAGCTCGTATGTAACTCCGCACTCACATGAAATATCGTGGTGTTTACAGCGCGAATTTTGAATTTTAAGAACAGTAACATCCGTGGATTCGGGTGTTTTTTTGGGTTTTGTGTTGTTTTTTATTTTTTACAAGTAAGTGTTTATATTATTTGTAATTGTTTTTTTTATATTTGTACATTTTTTACCCGCTTATTTGTGGCATGTTATCATACAAAATACAATATATTTACAAAATACGACTTATACCTAATGAGTATTTAATAAAATAAATCAAAGTAACTTTAGTTGTTTTCCAAAAATTAATTTGTTTTACAAGTTAATTGAGTTCTCTAAAAATTACAAAATATTTATAAAGTGGGTAAATGTATGTGTATTGCCGACAAACAGCGTAATAGACGTATTTGTAGGTAAGTTTACTTAATACGCTTTGCAGGCATGAACTACATATATATATATATATATATATATATATATATATATATATATATATATATATATAATTTTTATATATATATATATATATATATATATATATATATATATATATATATATATATATATATCACTATCATTTAGCCGCTCAATTTTTGAGATGTCACTTTATAATTGTTTATACTTTGGGACAAAAATTATGCTTTTTCTTTTAGGCTCAAGTTATATGTCTTTAATTTATTATAAACCAAAATACCGATGCGAGGTAATATGGATTTTTTGTAAAGATTTTTATTATTCTTGGTTTAAATGCGGGTAGAAATTAAATATAATTAGTACCTAAAGGTTATAAATTGCACGAGCATTAAAATCATGGGGATTCCAATTGAGTCTTAAATCGTTAAAGGTTGATTCTTTGATAAATATGACATTTTGAATTAAAAGGTTTTAAATAGAAGTTGTTAAAACTGACAAGTAAAAAATATTTTGTTCGTAAGTTAAACAAGAAGCTCTTATTAACAAAATACAGAAAATAAAATAAGGAACTTAGATCTTAGTCATGGAAAAAGTATTTTTACCATTGCAAACAAGATGTTTAACTTTATTAACTTTATGATAATGAATTTTTTTATAAAAGCACCTAATTTGCTTGTTATTGAATTGAATTTGTTACTTTGTAATAAGCAGAGCTGAGCTACTCAGTACAAAATCTACTTAAAGTAAAATACTCGGTACTTTTGTTAACTTAAGTATTCAGTATTTTTAAATGGCCATTACTTTAAGTAAAATACTTAATAGTTTTAAAGTAATTTTACGTATTTAAAAAATCCTACAGGCACTACTTATTACCTAAAAAGTACTTAAAAGAATCAATCTAGTTAAGGTAGTTTCAAAAGTACTTAAGTATTAAATCTACTTAAAAACGAAAATTACTTTACATACCTTGAATAGTTGAAGTATTTTGTAAAAAAAAAAAATGCAAAAACCGCGGTATGGTGACGGCACTCAAAGTAACAGGAAGAAGAGGGTTACCTATATCGCAAAAGTTAATTCAACATTGACTTTTAATTTTTTTTCCATAAAAAAATATATAACGGGTAAAATGCAAAATTTTTTTAAATACTTTGAAAATTGGATAATATTATAATGATATTATATGATAAAAAATATTATTTTTATTATCTATCATATAAAGTGCTATATTGGGTGTTTATGTAAAGTGGTTTATCACTACTTTTTGTTTTAATATTTAAAACTAAAAACAATTTTGGGAAAAACTAGGCATGATTTCCCGGTATTTTGTATTAAATTTTAAGTATATTTTTGTTCATACTTTTTGGACAGTGGACAACCTATATAACAAGCATTTTAATCCTTATCTGGAGTCTAGGGAGATAGTTCTATAACAATATGGTAACGTATTATAGAACAGCGCCTTTAAAAATTGTGTCACCTAAAAATAGCAAAAGTTTACATTAACATTAATAATAAATTTTATTTCGGCTTTTATGTTAATCTCTTGTTCAATTTTATGCTTTTTAGTTGTGACTATGCTATAACAGAGTACAGTATTAAAATTTGTTTTTGTTTCGCATTTGCTTATAGTACTTTCCTTTAATTAATAAAGTGTTTTATTGACAGAAATCCCTTAGTCTTGCAAAATATTTATATTTTTTGGCCAATTCGCCATGTGCATATTTTCCTAAATTACATTATAAGATCTTATTTAACAGGTCGTTTCTTTCACATTACTTGGTTTTTAAATATACTTAAGTACTTTAGTATATTAAGTACTTAAAGTATATAAATACATCTAAACTTCTTCAAGTACTAATTTTTTTAAACCAGTATTTATCTATTTTTTGCTGAAAATGTTTACTTTAAGTAAAATACTTTCAGTGTTTTTAAAATGTATTGGTACCTATTACCGTAGGCAGATTCTGGAAAGCAAGTACCTAATACTTCCAGTTCATTTTCTAAGTACTTATCTCAGCTCTAGTAGTAAGTTAAATTTTTTTTTATTAATAATAAATGTTTTATCATTTGTTTTATTAAAATATAAATTACGAAAAAAAATTAAAATTTTTCAAACTTCTAAAGCCAAATTAAAATGATTTAACTCTTAGACCTTGTTTAATTTTTAGCACATATTTTTACAACACAAAAAAAAACAAAGCTTAAACAATAATAGGTTTATTAGTTTTAATGAATTTTTTAAGGTCCTTTTAAGTATCCATGGGTTCGGAAGGATAAATTGACTCTGCTCGTCTTATAACCTAAGGCCTAGAACCAAAACGTTCCGTCAGGCTAAAATTTCAGCCGCTCTTTTTAATTACCCAAATAAATCTGCTACAGACAGGGCCTTTAGCTTTTTTTTGTCTCGGGGACCCCTTACCATATTCTTCGGTGTTGGCTAAACCTACTTCTTACATAATACTAAATTTTTGTAATTTTATTTACTTTAAATGTGTGTTTGGCAGCTAATACAGTGCTAGTTACTTCAAAAGAATTACAGTTTTGGCACCTTTCAGCTCTTAGACTGTAGACGACTTCTTTGTCTTAGTGGATATAGACTACATCGAAATAGAATATATTTACGGTATTTAGACGTCTTTAGCACAATCTTTTTTTCTAAACCGTCCATGGATTTAACACATAGTAAAACAATTACTGGATGAGGATTATTTTAACAAAAAACCTTTATATTTTTAAAATTTTTCTTATTTTATTAGCACTATATCTTTCGTACTTAAATTTAGTTTTTAAAACAAGATCCTTAATTTATGCAAAATACAGAGATAGTTAAAAATTAACGTAAAAGTTAAAGTTCTTAAAAATTCTTATTAAAAGAGAAATGGTTAAGGCACAAAATGTAGTGCTGAAAAGTCCGTAAAAAAATAAAATTCTTGTTTTTTATTGAAGGGTTTTTTGTTCATAAAACCAGAAGTACGTAGGGATAACATATTTTAAGCGGTCATTTGTGACAAAAACCTGGATTTCTTACTGAATTGAAAATGTTGCTTCACAATCCCATCCTAAAATTTCGTATGTTATGTTGTTACCTGTGTTCTTAATATACTTAACATTATTTCATAGAGGTCATTACAAAAAAAAATAATTTTAGAAAAATAAAAAAGTCAAACGAATTAAATCTAAATAAAATTAATTAATAAATTAAAAAAAAAACGAATAAAATCCAAATAAAAATATATTGTGGTAAAACCCGAAATATAATATTTTAGTTACTTTTTAAAGTATTAGGTCTTACAGGGTAGCGTTTAGTAATATTACCTTTTTAAAAAGGTTACTTACTTATATTTCATTGACTTGACATTGTATCATACAGACTTATAAAAGAGCTTTAAAAGATGAAACAATAATTGGAGTGAAATAATTTTAAATACTTTCAAGCATTAAAAAGCAAATAATAATTTAAAGTGTCATAATATTTAATATAAAATGCCAATTCAATCATAACATAATAGATTAACATTCACAGGCTTTATGTATAAGCAGTGAATAAAAAATCACGTTAATATATACCTACGAACAAAAATTGGCGACTACTTATTAGAATCTACTATTATTGTATGAATGAGTGACACAGGCACATGTTAAGATTTTAGGTGTTTATTCAACCCAGAAAATAAAAAGATTATTATAGGTTTCTAACACATAAAAATAATCATTTCAATTCTGCTGCAACATATATTTTGAATTTAAATTTAGTACAATTACGTTTTTTGCAAGTACCTGCAGGCTTTTGTTTAGAAGAATAATAAATCTTAATAACATCTTTTATTTTTAACTGCTTAATAGCTTTATCTACCCACGAGCACAGTTAGTGTTTTTATAAATACGTATTGTTGGTATACCTACTTACAAAATATATATTTAAATTTTTTAATTTAGGTTTTCGGTACAGAGGGAGTCTTCTATGTTGTTAAAATAATGCTTGCATATTATATGGTCTCTTTACTTTTACTTCAAAATTTAACTGATGACCAGTTAGTTGTGGTTATGCAAGAAGCAACACACCCACAAATTAACAGAATTGCAATTTTTTAAACTAAGTGATACCCAAATATGCATTACGTATTACTTCAAAATACTTATTTTAATTTTATTTTAGACAGCAATAAAATTTACTATATTAGATTTTGTAAGCCGAAAATGGACATTAATGTTTAAGGATAAGTTAAAAGCAAGGATATTTGGTAAATTGTCTATTTGCTTAAGTTTGCGTAACTGCAAACTATTCTATATTTCCTATAGCAACTTGGCCATACAAGTTAGTTTCCCTTTTAAATTTCTTTATAACAACTGCCTTTCCTACGTATAACACTGCTTCCCAATAAATCAACGAAGTCAAATAACGTCGTGCGAGGTTAGTAGTCTGATGGATGACCATCGGCGAAAGCAACGTGCTGTTGTGTATCGTTCAGATTCCACGTTAAATCGAGTTTCGTCTAAAGTCCATGATGGCGCTACTGCGCTGTGTAAAAGGATGCGAAATGCAATATCTGCATGTTTCGGTTCTTGAATATGCAGATATTACATATGCAACGGAACTGGGGCAAAATGGGTTGAATAAATACAAATTTTACCCTTACAGTATTAATACTTAGATTTTGCACAAACCTTCGTGGACTATTATAAAGTTAAAAAAAAGAACAGAAACATTTACGCAAAAAATTATTTGTTAGTTTGCTTTTGGCGATGTTGCTGTAAAATTTATTTTTTATATCCCAAAAAAAACCCGTCAAAAAGGTATCATTTCTTTAAATTCTTATCCCCTGAATATGGGCGACCAAGTTCTGCAGAACAAAGAACTAAATAATCTTGTGAGCGTTACTCTTAAGAGTGACCTTAAATGGCATAAACACACTACACCTATGGCCACAACAGCTTTAATAATGTACTTTTTCCCTTCTGATTTTTAAACTCCGTTTGTATCCCTAATCAAACTTTGCTTAAACTTAAGCATTCCTGATTCCATTCAAAGAAAAGCCTTTTGCCGTATTAATGACTCCACTTTATCAAGGAACCCTTCTTCTCTTGCCTCCCAATAAGCTGTAGAGGACCTGTAACCCTTTTATGGATAAAACGCTTTAAGAATTTAACCAATATAAATCTGCACGAAGTGCTACTTTCACACATCCATTTATCGTTTATCTGGAAAGGCCCCAAACTTTTAACTTTGTTTGTTATTTAATTTGTAAAGTGTCTAGGTTGTAAAATCTGCTGTCTGCAAAGGAATTTCTTACCCTTCTTGCCATTTTAACCTCGTAGTTTTAAATAAAAATATATATATATATATATATATATATATATATATATATATATATATATATATATATATATATATATATATATATATATATATATATATATATATATATATATATATATATATATATATATATATATATATATATATACACGTTCGGCGCTTGAAAATTTCGAATATGATTTTGCGCAATGTGTAGAAGGAGAGAGTAGAGCGAGAACAAATTTCGCTCCACAAATTCACTTGCGGCGGTACGGGAATCGGCGTCGCTATCGTGGAGGTTACCGATGCAGAGGTGTCTGTCTACTCTCTATCTATAGTGTCTAATACATTAAATTCAATCCGTAGATTCAACTCGCCAAATGTATATATATGTATATATATATATTTAAAAAGTGGGACATAGGACTCACACCAAATATATATACCAGATGCTATTGGCCTCAAGGGGAATATTTTGAAAGAAATTTTATTTTGCAGTTTGCAAGAAAAAGTTGTTGTCTTCTTTGACAGAGAGAAATCTAAGTTTTAAAAGCGAATCCTACATTTGTATTTTATTTTTCGTTTTGGTCTTATCGTCTTATCCCAAATTTTGCAAATCTATGTTTTTCAAAAAACCATAGACAATTAAAATTTTTTCACACAACAATTTTCTTATAGAAAGATTTTAGATGCCTCTAATTTTAAGATAATGCAGACATTTTTGCGACGAGTATTTGCTTTTAAAAGTCCAATTTTTGCCTGAGGGTAGGGGCACTCAAAAGAAACTTGTGTTTGTAAATTCCAAATTTATTTTTTTTTACCAAAGTGGCCTACACGGTAAAAAATTTCAGGCAAAATTTTACACCAAAAGTGGTCTATATAAGAATATTGGTAGCTTATACGCAAAGCATCGTGTAAAATGAACACAATAATGAGTTACATATTAGACACTTTAATGGGTAACTTTTACACCTGTTAATGTTTAATACACACACTGCCATGTAGTTCATATCAAGATGAATCTATTGGAGTACACTCGATCGTGTTAAATTTACCCGATGCATTACGAATTACACGGCAGTGTGTATATTAAACATTAACAGGTGTAAAAGTTACACTTTATAGTGTCTAATATGTAATCAATCCATCATGGTGTAAATTTTACACGAGGCCTTTCGTATAAGTTATTAAAATACGTCGTGTAAAATATACACAAACTGGTGTGGACTTACATAGACCACTTTTATAACAATCAAAGCTTAGCTACAATAAATGGAACGCAAAGAATGCCGCTTTTAGCCAACTTCGTATTCTTATTTTCAAAGTATAAAAATAAATATTTTCCTTGAGAAATTGACAAAATTATTGTTTCTATGCGTATATACACTATTTATTAACAAGAATCATTGTAATGTACCGATGTCTTTAGAGAGATTTAGAAACACCAATAATAAATTGCTGATCTAAACCGCCAAGAAGGAGAATTTAACATAAAATTTAACTATTACTCGTACTTACCCTTATTAACAAAATTCTCGTACGTATCGTTAGGCTTAAATATCGTCCATTTAACTGTGTTTAAATATTTTAATTTACAGGCACATACATCAGCCATTTTTAAATATCACATGTAAAGGACACGTGTTTGACTATAGCATAACTAAAATGGCAGAATTCTATTGTGGAAATGATACAGTAGAACCAAACAAGCTGTGACCACTATTACACTACGCGGTGTAAAATCACACGATTCAGTGTAAATTTCAATATTGATGGTGTAGATGTAATGGGACTGGTGTGAAAAATACACATAGCCGTGTAAATTAACACAGAGATAGCGAAAAATCCTTATTTAACACTACATGGTGTATTATAATATTTTACCAAATTAGTTTTGGTTAAGAGGCAGGTCGTTTACGAAAAAGGGGTTTTTTACACGCAACACGCTTACTACTCTGTAGTGTACAGGGTCGAAAAAGTCTGTCAATGCTCATCTGTTACATATGAGCGGCCAAGTTCTGCAGAACAATGAGTCATTTAGTCTTGTCGGCGTTATATTTGAGCATAACCTTAACTGGTACAAACACATTACATCCATAGCCTCAGCAGCTTCAAAAGGCTTGAATTCCTCTTTAGAGCCAGAAAGTATTTCTCTTCTTCCAACCTGTATACTCCGTATGTATCTAAATCAGACCCTCTTTAAAATATTGTTCTCATGTCTGAGGAATGGCGTTTCCTACTACTCTTAGCATTTTCGATTTTATTTAAAAAATAGCTGTTTGTCTTATAAATTATTTCACGCTCAGAGAAAAGCTTTCTCTTCTTGCGCACCGACAAGTTGTGGGAGATCTGTCGCCCTTCTATAGGTATTTTCAAGGCATCTGCTCAGAGAAGTTTGCCAGTATAATTACTCCTCTGGCAGCTCCCAATAGAGCAACGAGTAGTTATGCATCCTTTTACAGTTCAGCTGGAGACGCCCCGAACTTACAGCTTTTTTCGTTCCTTTATTCCTAGAGTGTCTAGTCTATGGAACCTGCTACCCGCAGAAGTTTTCCCTTCTCCTCCCAGTCTCCAAATATTTAAGTCTCGTGTAACCAAACTCCCTCTCACCACACTTAAGGCACCCACGGTACGTTAGTACTTAGGCCTCAGCCTTCGTGGACTTAGAAAATATTAAATGGCTAAAAAACTACTATTGGTCGTTAGCAGCAAATCAAAAATTTTTACTACTTGTGCTGCAAGATAATTAAGTCATTTTGCTAAAATAAATATATTCCACAAAATTACCAGAATCCTCACCCGGTTAAAACACTTTTACTTTAAAATTTAGGTAACAATTTAAATTATGCAACTTCTGACCATAAAATCTGCTCTTAATTTTAACCTAAAGGTTACTTATACCAGTTTTTTAGCCTGTAACGGATGTTTCCACTGAATTAAATCACCATAAAATTAATAATACATCTTAAAATTCATTTTAAAAGCATTCAAAGAATTTTTAAAGTCCTGGCTATGCAATTTATAAAAAATTTTATAGGGTTTTTTATAGGGTATTTTTTTTGTTATTTATGGTGCAAGATTATTAGTTACTAATTAAACCAGGGCGAAAACAATATTGCCTTTTTTGAGAACAAAAATTAAATAAAAACATAGACAAGCAGCCACCAAAGTAACTTAGTATTATTTATTATAAAATAATTATATATTACTTGCTTTAGAGTGAGAGAAGATAATTTTTATAAAAAAGACAAGTATTGTGGTGGAAGTACCTTTAAAACGAGAAATTATAAATAATTTTAGTAGGTACTTGTAGCAACTAGATACTCTAAAATAGACATTCTCAATTTTGAATAGCGTAAAACTTTTTATATTAGATTATTAAATTTAATTAACGCCTTTAATTCTTACTAGTACTTAAAAGTGCAGTAGTGCACAGGGTGTTTCAAAATTAACAAATTAAATTTCAAGGGCCAATTTTACTTTAAAAAATGAAGAAAAAAGTTCATATAAACTTGACCTAGAAACTGCTTTGTAAAAAGTCCAGAGCCTCCTAAGGCGAGATTCTAAAGATGGTTATACTTTTAACACAGTTCAAGTTGAATTTGCGTAATTTCTTAGGTAATATTCAAATGTTTGTCTTAATCTTTTTGCTTATAAAATCGTAAAATTAATATTTTGAGGCTCCTCATATAAACATTTTTTTTAATTTGTCAACTAAGTCCATTTCTTTGCATTAATTTTTTTACAACAAATTGCGTGTAGGAATAAGTGTTATCTCCCAAAGGTAAAACAAATTTAAAAAAATGTTTACTTTTAAACTAAATAAAGGGATAATAAAATTTATTAAAACAAACATATAATTAGACAAGATTATTTTATGGTTTATTTAAAAACTAAAAAATAGTTTATTACGTCGACCTGACTTTCTTGGGTATAAAAGCACTACGAAATTTTAAAATTTGATCAAAAAGGGTTTACATACATATAAATAAAAAAATTATAGGCATTCTTGGCTTGGCCCTACCTAATATGTGACGCCCCTGATAATAATTTCATATACTAAAAATTAAAAAATGAGAAATTTTAACCTTGGAGAAGTCACAAAATATTATTTTGTGATATTAGTTAAATACGCCTCAGAAACATTTGGCACCAATTTTGCGACAACCTATGTACAGGGTGATCAGTTAAGTGTAGCGAGCGGCCATATCTCATAAGATATTGGTCGTATGGATTTGAGAAAAAAAATTCATAATAAAAGTCGCTAAGAGAAATTGCTGGAAATTATTTTCGAGTTTGTCAAACGTCCGCTAGAGGGCGTAACAACCAACACCAAGTAGAAAATGGGATTTTTATAGAAATTTGTCTAATGAAAGTATATCGATGATATCATTTTCATATTTACTGACCATTTCCCTACATTTTTTGTCTAAAACGTTTTGTTCTATCTATCAAAATAAAGCGGTGGGGAAGTTCAATTGTTTTTTTAAACAAACCAAGATTTCTCCCGTTTCTTTTGACCGATTTTAGCAAACTTAGGCTCATATGAAAGAGCATAATTTGCACTACAAAACGCTTATTTGGTTTTATATTTTTGACTTTTGCTGTCGCCGCTAGATGGCGTTAACTGAAATGGTAGCAAATTTTTGAGTTTTTTTCAAAAAAAAACAAATGTAATGGTATATTAATTTTTATATATTTTAAAAGAGGATAAATTTCTCTATAATTTAATGAAAAGAATTTATTATCTACCTTTTTTTGAACCGTTGATATTGACCAAAATATAATTTTATTACATTAAAAAATGGCACGCCACTGTTTTTTATCAAAATAAAAATCAGTTTTGTAATCTCTTATTAGTTGCTAACAAAAAGAACCTCTTGACTTTTTTCCGTTAGACAAACGGATTTGATTAATTTTGATTGGATTAAAAAAATAAAATAAGTTTACATAGTGTTTACAATGATAGTTATAAGGTAACAGTATGTAAACCTATTTTAGTTTTTTAATCCAAAACCGTTTGTCTAACGAAAAAAAGTAAAGAGGTTCTTTTTGTTAGCAACTAATAAGCGATTACAAAACTGATTTTTATTTTGATAAAAAACAGTGGCGTGCCATTTTTTAATGTAATAAAATTATATTTTGGTCAATATCAACGGTTCAAAAAAAGGTAGATAATAAATTCTTTTCATTAATTATAGAGAAATTTATCCTTTTTAAAATATATAAAAATTAATTACATTACATTTGTTTTTTTTTGAAAAACTCAAAAATTTGCTACCATTTCAGTTAACGCCATCTAGCGGCGACAGCAAAAGTCAAAAATTCAAAATCAAATAAGCGTTTTGTAGTGCAAATTATGCTCTTTCATATGAGCCTAAGTTTGCTAAAACCGGTCAAAAGAAACGGGAGAAATCTTGGTTTGTTTAAAAAAAACCATTGAACTTCCCCCACCGCTTTATTTTGATAGATAGAACAAAACGTTTTAGACAAAAAATGTAGGGAAATAGTCAGTAAATATTAAAATAATATAATCGATATACTTTCATTAGACAAAATTCTATAAAAATCCCATTTTTCTACTTGGTGTTGGTTGTAACGTCCTCTAGCGGACGTTTGACAAATTCGAAAATAATTTCCAGCAATTTCTCTTGGCGACTTTTATTATGATTTTTTTTTCTCAAATCTATACGACCAATATCTTATGAGATATGGCCGCTCGCTACCCTTAACTGATCAGCCTGTACACATACTATCATCATATTCACCTCGTACTCATATAAATAAAATCAAAATTATTTATGGTTTACTACAATTACAAAATAATGACTATTGCGTTATTTTAAATCCTATAATAGATGGACATCCTATATCTAAATAGGACTGTGTTTATTGCAATTGCTTTTATAGATAGAAAACAGTAAATTTTACGACAATTTGCATACGCGTTTCAAGTTAACCTTTTAAATGTAGTTAGTAATTTTTTTGTTGATTACTTTATTGTATTTTCAAAAAATTCCCAAATGTTAGAACATATGTGCCAAGGAAAGCATGTTTGCTTATTAAAAAACGTAAAGTTTGAAAGATAGTTTTAAATGTTCTTGTATTTATTAAATAAGAAAGTATACATTGGATAAATTTTACACATAAAAGCAGCAACGCTCTCCGTAATCTTATAGGTTTTGCTTAATTATGGATAAGAATTACGGTTTAGTTGTATAAAGTATTTTGATCTTTTTAATAATATTTAAGATTGTAAATATGTTTTGTATTATTGTGGCGATTCCCTGTATAAAAAAAAATTTGGTGGGTGCTCGCCACGATTGCATCCTTTCGGTCCTGGTTTAAGGGTATAGGTCCTGTGCGTATACAGGTTTGATTATTTCTAATGGACTTGAAGATCGCCTTACTCAAAATACAAAACCAAAAAAAAAAATCTTTTTCAATAAAAAAAATTATTAATGCTTCCGTGTAATTTTTACATCAAAATTTAGGATCCCTGTTATTCATTTCTTTATTGTCGCTAATAAAATGCTAATAAAAAAACATATTTCTTACCGTTTGCTGTCAAAAAAATATTGTTATAAAATAGTTTACTGTTACTTTTTAATCCTGATTAATCAGCAGCAGCTGATTTTGTCAGTGTCATTTTATTTAAGCATATACGCAATTATATATATATATATATATATATATATATATATATATATATATATATATATATATATATATATATATATATATATATATATATATATATATATATATATATATATATATATATATATATATATATATATATATATTTAAATTTTAAGTTTGGATTTTTAAAAAAGCTTAAAAGACGTTTCCTTAAACTAAACTTTTGGTTAAAAATAAACCTATTAGTTTAAATGTGTTCGTTTAAATCGGGCTAATAAATAAAAAAAAAAAAAGGATTAAATTTTGATATTAAAACTCAGTTCTTTTAGATTTCTTCTTCTTTCATTGTAGAGAGTCTCACAGCAGCTCATTTAAAACTTAAGGTGTAAGCTTTAAAATGAGATATAAATATTATTGGAAAAAAAGTTAAAGCTTCCTTAACGGATTATTTTCGACAAAAAAGGAGCGTAATTTATTTATAAGAATTTTCAACTAAGAAATATTTAAAATATCACCGAACGAAGTTTGTAAAATCCAAGGTTAAATCATTCTTGTGGTTAAAAAATATATTTTAAGACTAGCCGATTGTCTTTAAGTTAATTTTTAATCTTAAATAATTAAAACTAAAATTATTAAAATCTTAATAAAAACTATGGAGATTTCAAGATTAATTAAAGTTTTACGGATTGAACTAAACAAATATGTATAAGTATGTAGGTTTTAATATTCAGGGACAATATTATTATGTTTTTGCAATTATTGTCCATTAAAATGCAAAAAAGACTATTTAAAAAGAAAATGACATAAAAGTTGCTGACCCGTCGAAATTTGGATATATATATATATATATATATATATATATATATATATATATTATATATATATATATATATATATATATATATATATATATATATATATATATATATATATATATATATATATATATATATATATATATATATATATATATATATATATATATATATATATATATATATATATATATATATATATATATATATATATATATATATATATATATATATATATATATTATATTTTTAATATCTATTGCGGGAGCCTCTTTCTTGTGAAGGCCCCGGGGCAGTAGCCCCGCCTGCCCTTCCCCAAATCCGGGCTCGGCTGCACCAAATGAACCAATGTAGATATGTCCATAAAGAAAAAAAACTTTAAAACAGGGTGAAAGCCACTGATTCGAATAAAAAATAATATATCGGAAGAGAAGAGAATCGAAAGAGCTTTTAAACAAGGTACAATTCGGCCCACCCTTTCATCTAAAATTTTAGGGGTGGAATTTGCCCTGGTCAAAGGGTTGCTGATAAGGGTTGCTGCGTATGACTAAAAAGTCTTCTTCTTGAAAAGAAGGTAAAGGGATACAAGGGTTTTTTTTCAAAAAATATGAAAAGTACTCAAAACGGATTTCTGCTCGATTTCGTTTAGCTCCTCTGTATATTAAAGCAATACTTTTACTTAAATTTATTAAAAATTTTAAACACAAATTAATTAATGTACTATTGTTAAAAATTCATTAAAATGCAGCAACTTTTATCAAAATTTTGGAGATAATTTTCTCCGTAAGTTTTTGGACTAGAATTTCAGTTTGTGTAAAATAGCTTTTATAAGCTAAAACAGTTGTAGTACTCTAATAACCTTTAAAAACCTAACATGCTATTTTATATTAGAAAAGTCAAAAATAGTATTTATTGTTTAAGAAGCAGATATGGAAAAGTAAATTAATTTAAGGATATGTCCCAAGCTCCCCAAAATATATTTAAAATTTTTATTAGCTAAACTTTTGCGAAAACTTTATTTTATTTTAGTTTTAAATTTAATTTTAATTATATTATTTGACGTACTTAATAAACAATTCTACAAACTTACAAAAATATCCACAGACTGCTGCCAAAAATTTTGCATAATGCATATTTATTACCAAAATTATTTATTCAAAAAAATATTATCTTATTATGCTAACGAACTTCCCTAACATTTTTGTTGTAGCAAGTATGTGACATTTTAGTTAATAAATAATTTACAACATACATCTTGGCTTATAACTTATGCACTTATGGTTTTGGTGACATCATGGAGTTGTGACGGTGCTTGTAGATATTAAATAAAAAAGGTCGTATAGTTGACATGTGCACTTGTACCCTGATGCTACTGATATTTCACATTAGAATAGTTAGTTACACTTTATCTCTTTTCAACCCGTAGTATTATTATGTGTGCATATCAAATTATTATATGGGTTGGAAAGGAATGGAGGATAATCGACGTTTCTAATGTGAACTATCCTTATTATACGTATAGTTGAGATGTGCACTTGTACCCTGATGATAATGATATTTCACATTAGAATCGTTGATTACACTCTATCTCTCTCCAATCCATAGTATTATTATGTGTACATATCAAATTAACCCATGCGTTGGAAAGAGATGGACTCTAATCGACGTTTTTAATATGAACTATCGTTATCATTGGGGTACATGTACACATGTTTACTATTATATCTCAGAAACCACGTGACTTAGAAATGAGCTGTAAAGTTTAGGATACGTAGCCTAGGGTCGTAAATTAATCTGTACAATAATGGCTTTTTTATCGGCCAGCGTCCGGGAGATATCCAAATATTATATTAACCAACGTTTCAATTGTAATCATTATGGGGTTTAATTTCCGATGTTAGTCGAAACCTCCTAACGCTAGCCAATTAAAGAACCGTTTTTGTGCAGACTTTAGGCTACGTATCCTAAAATTTACAGCCTATTTCTAAGTTACGTAATTCCTGAGATATAAAAGTTGATATGTGCGCTTGTACCCTGATGATAATGATAGTTTACATTAGAAACGTTGATTACACTCTATCTCTTTCCAACCCATAGTATAATTCGATATGCACACCAAGAACTACAATATCGGCCTGTATGGCGTGCTATATTTATTATTTAACCTTAAAATCATTAGCGATATATCAACAATTATCCCCTTAATCCTTCTAGTGAGTTTCGTTTTTTAACTCCCATACAAGGCACCACAACGGTAAATTTACCCTCGGATTACCGTTCTTACCGCTTGTTGATGTCTCTCGTCTTATATTTCGAGTTTTAAGTCGAAATTTCGAGATCTAAATCGAAACTCCGAGATTAAAGGCGAAATTTGTATTGGAAATAAAAATAAAAATTGATGTAGCTCTTTTACGCCATGTATTTGCCGTATAAAACATATATTTTGATTAAATTTGACTAGATAAAGGATTAATCTGGATAAAAAATGATGTGTAATATTCCACCCAGAGCGTTTTTTTAGAATTCCACGAAATATCTGTGCTGTAACCCTTACTTATAGTGGTTTTTTTTTTTCATAGGTTTTTTTTAAAAATTTGGTCTCTATTTTTTTTTTTTTTTTTGATACTTTTTGGTTAGGGTCGTGTTTTGGTGTTACATAATAAATTATTTAAAACATATTTGAATCAACTAACTAAGAAACGTAGGAGTATCAGTCAAAAAAAAAAAAATGACGACTTATTCAAATTCACTGGTTATTTTCGTTAATAATTAAATTTAATTATTTAACCTTTCTTGATATTTCAGAAGTCACTCCCTACCTTTCATATAATTATTTATGTCTTATTGGTTAAGAATTACCAAATATTAGAAGGTTAGCATCAAGGAAAGCACCATCAGTTATGGCAATTTATGATAGGTTTGACAGATTTACCTTAAATAATGTTTAATAATTTTTGCATAAAAATATTAAAATTATACAATTTAAAATTGTATAATTTTATTATTTTTATGCAGCGTTTGTTTCGGGCTGGTTGATATTTATAATTTAAATAATTTAATAAATGTATTTGTAAGCCACAACAATACATAGCTAATAATATTTTTTTTTTTTTGAAGAAGTAACTTCTTCAGCTTTAAGCTTTCTTTTTAATGACAAAAAAACATTTTTTCTTTAACTTAAAATTTTAAAAATTAATTTATTGTGTTTTAGATGTATGATTTGTGATACTTTTAAAAGCGAATATATTTAAAAAAGAAAAATTAAACATTAAATTAAAAGCTTCCTTATTAGGCTTTTTTATAACTGCTTGTTTCTTATTTTATTTTAAGTTAGACATGACACATAGGTTAAAATAGGATTTTTTTTAAATCAGATTAAAAAGCATAATACAGATTCTGATATTTACACTTAAACTTTCGACAATATAATTAACCTATCTGTACAACTCTCTTACATGAAAATCTGGCAATAGCGCACTGAAGACATAACGTTCGGAATAGGCCGCAAAAAGAAAGCCTAAAGTCTTGGTAAAATAAAACCTATATATTACCTTATTTTATTATATATTTTGAGAAATGTAAATACGCAAAAATATTGAAGTTCTATCAAATAAAAAAAATAATCTCAGGCGTCTCTGACTATTTTTATAACAATCATCAATTTAGGTGAACTACCGAAAATTCTACGATATTAACCACGTGCCGTAATAATTGGTTTTAAATGGCGGGACTTGGTAATAACTTTGACATAGATGAGATAAATAAAAGTCATAACCAAAGTCAACCGCCTTTAAATGCAGTTGTAAATACTGATTTATTTTGGTTCTAATTCAAATTTTTAATATATATATATATATATATATATATATATATATATATATATATATATATATATATATATATATATATATAAATATATATATATATATATATATATATATATATATATATATATATATATATATATATATATATATATATATATATATATATATATATATATATATATATATTACATGTATGCCAATATACAAATATTGGATATGATCGTCAATAAAAAAGGTCTAGGACCAACTATTATAACAAAAAAAAAAACAATACAAATATCATGGATATACAATTTGAGCAACACCCTTACGCAAACAATCATAATGAAAAGGGCTGTTATGTCCAATCTACGTGTTTATTACCTAAAAGTTCACTTACTGAATAATAGCATTTTTTTTTCCAAATGATTTTTAATTGTTTGTTTAAACACACAGTAACTGAGTTCTTTAATTTGAAGTGGCAGGTGATTAAATAGTTTAACTCCTATTATGAGGGTGCGGATTCAAATTTTTTGACCTTGTTTTTCAACAACATAGTTGTCTTTATTTCTAGTCCCGTACATATGTTTTTTAAATTTGGCGTTATTACTTTTTATATATAATAATAATTTATAGATATACAAACAGGTGACTGTAAGAATTCTATTTTTAATAAAAGTTGTTTTACAAGATTGTCGATATTGCCAATTGTATATCAAACTAATTGATAATTGATATATAATATTTGGTTTAGGTCAGATTGTTTAAACTTTTTTTTTACTTGTGTATTTTTTTATTAGTTTTTACTTTTTAGGGAAAAAAAGTATTAGCAAGATTTTAAAAATTTGAAAAAGTTTGTAAAATATTTATAAAAAATTAATATTTCTTTTAAGTAAAAAATATTTTTTACTAAGTTGCAAAAACTGACAATAAAATTAAATTTGTTTAGATTCATACAGGAAAACAATAGAACTATAATCTTGCATGCATGACTCAATAATTTGTAAATAAAATGGCATATTTCTCCGATATTAATACTTCTGGCAGTGAAAGTGCAGGTGCCCATAGAATGTTTTAAGTCCTTTTAGGAATACTCGTTAATTATGGTCTTTGGGTCACAGGTTAAAATTGAAATATTATGTTTATTTGCGGCTTATAGCCATCTAACCTACAATGTATCTATTTATTAAAATACCGCGAAGGTATCTGATTTATGCAATGGGTGCAAGTACGCCAGCAGAAGAACAAACTAACAAACATATATATTTTTGAAAGTTGGTATTTTTGTAGTCTTAAAAATACCATGTTACTGGGGATCGTGGGTATGAAGAAATATTATAAACATAGAGTAGTAAGATATTTCTACTAACTTACTCTCAGTTGTCTGATGAAAAATAAGAAAAGTTATAAATAATTTAGATAAATAAAAAGTAGACATACAAACTTACTTACAAAATAAAAAACAATTTTTAATATACAGATATAAAGTATTTTCTATAAAATATCTCCATTGCTATAGGGGGTAAGCTTATGAATTCTGAATTATGAGTACATAAGTATAAAATCTAATAAAATTTAAATATTTACGTTTTGTTTTTACAGCAACTTTCTTGTTTACAGCTTATTTTTGTTATATTCTGCAAAATATTTTTATTTTATTCCGCAATAAAATTCCTTTTCAATAGGTTTCCAAACCAATAATTTGTTTAAAAAAAAACCTTAAATAATACTTGGCTTAGTGCTAAGTATTATTTAGGTATAAAATAAAAGCAAAATTCAAACCAGAAATAAAATATTATTAATTTTTGTAGCTACTAGTACTCAATTTTGTGTTGCTCTTTTAACAATAGCCAATGGATAGTAGAATTAAAGAATTAAGTGTATTTTAAAAATACTAAACATTTAGAAAGTCCATACATAGTTACACGATACAACCTAATATTTACACTCTTATTCCATAATAAGATCCCCTTTAATTTAGAAGTACTTGATTAATGACCCCAAAAATTAGTACCCTGGTAATTGTAAAAAAAAAATTAAGTCATTTTTAAAAACGACTAAACCAAACATTTTACATACATCAAATAAACATACTCGACAGCTTTATAATGTATTGGTATCATAGATTCACATTTTTTGTTTTTTTGTTTTCACAGCCTAATCAGTAATTATTTTATTTAACTTCCAGTACAGAAGGAAGCAGTAGATCTCCGCATTGAACCTTCCTTCGATAAAATAACATACACAAAGTCCTTGTGCACTCAGCCCTCCCCAAACATTTACCGAAAATCGCCGACTACTTCTGTCCTTTTGGGTATATTTTTCATTAAATCGTGTTCCTTGAGGCCTGTATACCTTAAGTATTCCATTGTTGCACGACTGAAATACTTTTTCATCGGTGAATATTATAGTTTCCCAAAAAATCGGAGGTTTTAAGTAAAATTGTAGAGCAAATCCAATGCGTTGTTCTTTATTTGCATTTGTTAAAAACGGTTTTAAGGCTGCCGGGTGACAGCGCAATTCAGATATTTGCCTTGTTCTTCGCCGTGCCGTTCTAACAGATGCTGGGAAATTGCTTTCCGTTTTTGCTGTAACTATGGTTTCCCAAAACATTAACTAAATAATTTTTTTGTTCTTGATTCGATAGTTTGGGGCGACTACTTTCAGCTCTTCTCTCAAAGAAGTGTGTTTCCTGCCATTTTTTTTTTAACAAAATGGATATTACTCTTTGGGATGTTAAGCTCTTCCTCCACATCTCTTTCTGACATATTAGACATATTATATATTTTTGAAAAGAAGAAAAGGCGAAGATTTCATATTTTTAACAAAATATAGGGTATTTCATTTAAAAAATTTATTATTTTCGATTTTTCCATTTTCCGATTGTTAAAAATATCATATTTAAAATCATCATAAAAAATTCTAAATCTCCTGCATAAACCACTTTTCAGTATTTATTTAAATAATACCTTTAAAAGCATGCAAAATTATAAGGCAAAACCCAGTACATACTTAGGTTTACACAATGTGTGCAAAATTTAAATCTTATAAGGTTTTCCCTAATGTTTTTACAACTAACCAATTCCACAAAACATAAATATAAAAAGTGTAGTATCAATAACTAGGTAATTTTATGGAAAAATAAAGAGTTAAATCATTACAGAGAATTCTATTTATTAAAAGACAACTTTGGTTATATCTTTAAAATTGTAATAGTAAGCTACGCCACTGAATTTAACGTAAAATTCTAAAATTAATATCTACCCACCATTTTTTTTTCTACGTGTTATCAGGTTTGCTCTCTCTTGCATTTCCTGTAGTTTTTCCAATACCCTAAAAATCCATGAAAAAGGCGCAACCCTGTACAATATTAGCAAACACAATTTATTTTTTAAATTAAAATTAAATAGGGCTAATGCTCTCTTATATTTTTATTGTTGTAGGTTATGTTAAAAATAGCCTAAATGCATACAACGTCAAACAAGTGCATATATCTAAGCAATCCTAGTTTAAATTCGTAAAAATAACGATGTTGAACTAAATATGCCTTAGTAAAATGTTGTTCATTATTGAGATACAGGGTGTTAAAGTTTTATTTTCGAAATTGGTATTTCTCTATAACTCAAATTGTTTTTGAGATATCGACATGAAAACTGAGGATCGGCGATTTCTGGGGATAAAGAATATGATTTTATTCTACTCTTTGACATAAAGTGTAGATGGCGCTAGTTACAACATATTTACACGCTGTTTCATGCCATAGCTTTCTTACTATTACCGTTTTAATTTTTTTATGAAAGTATGTGATAAAGTAATGATTTAAAAAAAAGGTGTACTACATTTATTTCGGTTAAACAAACCGTTTTTGAAATATTTGCATTTAAACATTTTATTGCAGTCAAAAAATAGTTAACACTAAATTGATATAACATTTAATAACAAATAAAATAATGGAATCACTTTAACAAATGCGCAAAATGCCCACCATCTACTTCTAGGCATTTTCCTAATCCATAATGAAGTGATTCCATTACTTTATTCGTTATTAAATGTTATCTCAATTTACTGTTTACTATTTTTTGACTGCGCAGTAGAATTTTTAAATGCAAATATTTCGAAAAAAGTTTGTTTAATCGAAATAAATTATAATTTTTTTGCCGCATTATTTATTACCTACCACCCTGTATAATATGTATATATATATATATATATATATATATATATATATATATATATATATATATATATATATATATATATATATATATATATATATATATATATATATATATATATATATATATTCCTATGTCCTTGTAAAAAAAAACTTATATTTTTTTTATCTAAAGACATTCCACGAAGTGCCAGTACCTACTAACGTAGAGTGGGTGTTTTAAATAAAGAAAGAAATTATTGACGCAGGACTAAAATGTTTAAAGGAAAAAAAAGATATCTACAGGCAAAAAGTGTCAAAGCCTGGATATCCTAGGGATGCAGAACCAAATAAAGTGGAAAATTTGTGTCCTGTCCAGTGGTTCTATTACGGGAAGCATGAAAATGGTACTAAATGGTAAGAAATTAATAATATTGGCTTACTTTTTGGAGAAGTCGTGAAAATACCTACAAAAAAGCAATAGGTTTTTCACAGCTTCTCTGAATGGAATTAACAATACTAGGGGTTATGGATGTCGTCATTCTCCAGACATACCAATAAGGAATAGTATTTCCAGCAGAGTCTAATTTGGGATGCATACATTGTATATAGATTAAATAAGAAGTTTTATGTAATTTTAAAACTTAAACATACTAAAAGACATACAGCTTTTCTTTATTGGTGCAGTAGATAAATAAGTGTTAGTTTTGCTAAACAAAACAATCTTTGGTTTAAATGTTTAATTAAACAGTTTTAAATAAAACAGTTAATAATCAGTATCTTAAGCAAATTTATCCTAATATTTTTTTTTATGTTTATAAAAATACAAGCAGGAATATTCTTTTATAACACCTTGCCCATACATAAGTGCAATTCTATAATTAATCAGGGTGAAAGTCTTACCAGCAAAAAAATAAATATTGGTTTTATGGTAGATAATATGGTAAAATACAATGTAGTAAGTCAAAGGTTAAAAACTAAATGTAATAAATTCTGTTTATGTAAATGGTTTGTAGACATCTACACAAACAAGCTACAAAACAATTCCATTTATCATAGCATCGCGGTCAGAAATTTCGATCTTAACTCTTTAACAATAAGGAAAAGAAATTGATCTAGTCTATAAAAGGAATAATTTAAAGTACAAGTAAAAAGATAATTTACACTTTTGTGCACTATCGGCTATCGGTACTTTTTGATCTGATGCTATTCAAAATAATGTATAGAACAAATTAACTAACAAAGTGTGTGTGTTTTCTTTTTATATTTATAGTTATCAATAGTTTTATTCTATTTTTGGCACTTAAAATAATTTATGTATATAAGTCGATAAGGTTAAAAAGTACAATTTATATCTTTTTTAAATTAATACACACTAAAGAAAGTAAACACATTGATTATCTAAATGCTTAGTTTCTTTTTGTAAGCTTTATGGAAATTAGGTTATTATACAGTCCTTTTTTTATTAATATAAAAACGAACCTTAGTGGTGTAAAGTCGTTTTATTTTTTAATTCTGGATACGTCCCATAGTCCTACTTCATGCATAAATTTTATCTGTTTCCTTGTACCGGTGATATTTTTAATAAATTGTTTTCCTATTATATTATTTCAAATCAAATAAATCCGTTTTACTCATTTTTCTTTTTGAGATAAATCAAAACTTTCCAAAACATGATTTATTACATGTAACATTTTTAAATACCGCAAATATTTTTTAACCTAGTAAGCTTCTTAGGTAAGAAGCATAAATTCCTACTTATTTACAGCTAAGCTTTTAATTATTAAGAAATATTTAATTAAAACAATAGGAAGTAGAGTAATGTATTCTTTTAAATTTGATAATAGCTCCCTAAGGAATATCGTTCAATAAAATTTTGAAATTAAACCAATTTTAAATCTGGTATATACAGAGTAATTTAAAAAACATATACCATTGCTTATTTGGAGATTACTTAGGTAAAAATAAGACAAAAATGTTTAAGAAACAAAGCTTTAAAACGGACCAATTTTTGATATTGAGAGTGTGGAAGAAAAATTTAGAAAAGTGGGACTTTTTTTATTTTTAAATGGTTTTTATTTGGATTTAAATAAAACTTGGCACAGTAAGATTACTGACTAAAATGTCCCTACTTATGATAAATTTTAGTTGCTATTTTAGACCAGTGGGGTAGCTTTAAACAATTTTATTAACTTTTTTACCATTATTTTGTCATAACTTTGTCGGTTTTATTGTTATTGATAATTTGGTATATGTAAATTTTTTTGTGCTTGGTGTTTCTAAAAAAATATTTAATTTATTTGATTAATTTGACGATTTTCGGGATTTTCTGATTTTAACCATATATAGCACCAAAGATAATACTACTACGGATAAGATGAACCATTCAATGCTATATTTTTGATACCCTAATGGACTTTAGCTAACGCGAGCCGATGTCCATCGAGAGATTTTCGCGCTATCCTTGAACGAAAGTTAAACAGTGTTGCCGGCAGGCTTTTTACTATTGGCGTGATGAAACGCGACTAGATAAAACACAATCCGTTTAGCCTCCCGCTTTTGCTACTTAGTGTTCCGAATAGGATACAAGCTGTGGTACAAGCGACAGACTTGGCAATGTCGCACGGTTTGTTTCGCTGGGGCAGGGGTTACCGACTTAATTTTATTCGCATTTACGGAAGCATTGATATCTTCGAACTGATTCAAAACGCCCCATTTAAATGAACCATCTATTCTTAGTAGTATTATCTTTGATAGCACGAAACGAGTAACATTTAAAATTAAAGACAAAAGTAATTTAAACAAAAAATGTTTAAAGTGTTTACTTTTTGCGAATTAAAGAAACTTTCTTTGTAAAATTTGTATTTATTATATTTTAAATTTAATATTACCCTTTTCGTATTACGCAGGTTTTAAAATCAAAATATCTTGAAAGCTGTTAAGTTTATCAAGGTAATTCAAGAGCAACTTGATGTTAAACTTAGCAGAGGGTAAGTACCATGTTACATTTTTGCCGTTTTGAAGCTGTATTTACAACTTTTTATGTTATTTTTGGCCGTGGTATCTTCCATTAAGCAATGACGTTGCTTGTTATAAGAGCTTACAAACCCTCTTTTGCAAAACAGGGAAACATGTCACTTCTAATAAAAGTTAACTCTTAAAAAATAAATAAAATTTAAAAACTCTACTCCCATTCTTAACACACATTTTCTTTTGGATTTTAGAAATCCGAAGTAATTTTTAATATTTTCTAGCATAAAAAATAAAGATACCTTTATAATATTTAAAGATGAAATAATAAGAACGATATTCGCAGATATTTTTGTAAAAATGGGGGCCTATTATGCCACGGACACATATTATGCACCATACGTTTACTTCTGTATTCGCGTTATTATTTTTTTCATCAGTAAAAATAACGTGACCATATTTTTCTTGAGAAAAGTCGGGACGCTGGTGCTGGGGGGGAGTGCAGTATATGTATATAAAAAATTCATTTCAATTTTTGTTTTATTTTTAATAAATATGTTGAAATGTTCAAAAACTTTAAAAGTATTCAGTTTTTTTAAGACCTAATACAAAATAACAAGTACAGCTATACTTATGTATATGTAGGTACACCTATAATAATTAATTTATTATAACATGAATTCTTATTACCTACAAAAAAAAACAAAAAATTTAACTTTAAACAAAATCGCATTGAGATAATTAAGTACACAGGCAAAAAATATGTAAAGTAACATAACAGGTACATTTTTATATTTATTATTAATTTGGATTAGTATTTTTTGAAATGTTTTTGTAAAATTCGTCGCAGCTAGCCTCTCCGTTAGGTCTTATAGTTAACATGGATTTTAAAGTTTCAATTGAAAGTTGAGTTTTTTCTGTAGTCCACATTCTGTTCATTAAGGAAAATACTCTTTCGCTGGGAGCATTTGTCCCAGGAAGACAGAGAACAAATTGAATATAGTTTAACATATTCTCAAATGGAATATCGTTTTGGTCAAAATGACAAAACACTTCCACCCACTTACCTCCTAATGTGGGCTTTGTGTTTTGCCACTCTTCAATTTTTGCTGCGGTTATATAATTTTTTAAACATGAAAACTCATCAAAGAGATTAGTTTCATCTATTAAATTTTTTTCAGATGAATACTCTAATATAAAAAGTAAACCTTCTTGGGCTGCTGCCCAATTTATTGATTTCACATTGTTTAATAATGTCCAGTTAAAAACTGAAAAAAATTCAAAATGTTTGAACCACTTGGCAATGTATTTATAGCAATTGTGGTAAAATATTTTTACTTGTTTTTCAAACCATAATCTATTAATTTCCCCATTTTCAGTTAATTTTTTTAAATCGTTTTTTATTATCAAGGGTAAAAAGCAATTGTCTTCTCTTTCCATTAGTTTTTTTTAATAGAGTTATCTCATTGATTATCTCCAAAATTGTGATATTTTCACCTTCAATTGCTGTAACGGAATTAAAGAAAAAAGAAGTTTTTGAGGACAATTGGAGCTTTTTCGATAGAAAGAAAATACGATTTAGGGCCGTTAAATATTTTTAGCAACCTTTCAATGGCTGGCAAAAGTGCTAACCATCTGGTTTTGCTATACCCTAGGATTTTTTTGTATACCACCTCACTATCCTCACAAAACTCTTTTAAAGATTCTACCCTAACAGTATAGATGTCGAAGTGGTAATACACCTTTATAATAATATTTTCTAAATCTATTGGCAAGAGGTCACAAGCACTTTGAATAGTATTATTAATGATGTGGGCTGCACAACCAACCCCCAGAAGTTTTTTTATCGAGAAGAGCTTCAAATTTTTTAAAAACGTTTTGTTTTCCCGCTCGAGAGAGACCGCCAAAATTAACACTTGCATTATTTGCACATAAGGCAGTTAACTTTTTTTCTAATTTTAATTTTTTGACACAATCAACTATGGAAGATGAAATAAGATCTGAGGATTCACCGGGTAAAGCGACAAAATCGAGAATTTTAGTTTTAATTCCAATTTTGTAATCAAAATATCTCACCAGGGTCGGAAATTTTTTTATTTCTTTATGATTGCTGCCATCAGAATATAAAGAAATAAAGTTAACTGCCTCTAATTCGCTTAACAACTTTTCTTTATAAAAAGGAGCTAAAACCTTTTTAATAATAGCTTCAGCCTTTGTTCTCTTGCATGTGAATATTTTTTCAAACAGCTTTTGAATTAGTTGGGTGGTACAGTCAAAGATAATACTACTACGAATAGATGGTTCATTTAAATGGGGCGTTTTGAATCAGTTCGAAGATATCAATGCTTCCGTAAATGCGAATAAAATTAAGTCGGTAACCCCTGCCCCAGCGAAACAAACCGTGCAACATTGCCAATGTCTGTCGCTTGTACCTTATTCGGAACAAGAAGTAGCGAAAGCGGGCGGCTAAACGGATTGTGTTTTTTCTAGTCGCGTTTCATCACGCCAATAGTAAAGGTCTCCCGGCAACACTGTTTAACTTTCGTTCAAGGATAGCGCGAAAATCTCTCGATGGACATCGGCTCTCTTTAGCCAAAGTCCTTTAGGGGTATCAAAAATATAGCATTGAATGGTTCATCTTATCCGTAGTAGTATTATCTTTGGGACAGTCCAATGATCTAAAGCTATGGTTATGACATACGGTATGAAATGCAAAAACTGCCTCTGCTGCAGCTAGCTCTTGCTCTTTGTTGCCAAATTCCATGTTTCTATAAAATCTATCCACACGAGAGGATGATGAAGCCGCTTCTACCATTTTTTTGTGTTTTTGTGTGGATATATGTTTAATTATATCATTTCGCCCTCCCGCTTCTATTGAAAAATCAGATAAACATTTTGTGCAATGTGCGTATCCTTTCAGTTTGCTTTTTTTAAGAAAAGTCCTCTGAAAACTTGCACTTTCGTTTTTTAACCATCGTTATAAGATAAACTAAAAACAATAAACGAATGGATAAATACCTAGGTAGGTCTAATAAAATGTACAGAAGTCCTAGGTAAAATCCAACAGAAAAAAACCCACCACCTTTGATAAAATAGGAACTGGCTATATAATAACATCACAAAATACATTAATAATATTGATAGATAAAACTTACTCTTTTTCTTACCGTCTCAAAAGCAAATTAAATTACACTTTAGAATTAAGTATAGGTAATTATTAAATAATTGTTAAGAAATATAGCTGCACAGTGCACTGCAGGCTTTGCCGTTTAAAGAAAGATAAAAGAACTGAGCCTGAGCAAACTATCACTACTCAACACTGCTGTGATTCCCCGAAAAAAAGTACAGACAGAGCGCGAGCACGCGCGAGTTTAATTTCGGGGGTTCACCCGCTGTTGTGTATATTTTTTGTAAATTGCTGCCTACCTCTGTGGCCCGGCGCAGCGTATTGGCTATTTTAGTGAAAGGCAATTCCACTATCAATAAATTTGTAAAAGTCGGGACTTTCGCGGGACGCTTTAAAAATCGGGAGGGCCTTCTGAAAATCGGGACAGTCCCGCTAAAATCGGGACGAATGGTCACGTTAGTAAAAATGTACAATTTATTAGGAAATATGTTAAACTAACCAAAATAATTATTTATTTTTTTAATTAGATCTTCTAAATACACAACTATTTGGCACGATATCTAACTAACTCAGAAGTTTCACTAATAGATTGAAAAACTAAAACTGTATCAGCATGGTGATGGACATGTCTCTTCTATTCCTTTTTATAACCACAGTAGTTCCGTGGCCTATTTTATTACCTTGCAAATTTCCATCACAGAAACTTGGAATTGATACCGTGATGTAGCTTGTTCTGGAACCCTAAGTCAATCTGTGTCACTGGCCATGAAATCTTCCTTTTCAGGTTGAAAGCCTGGGCGCACGGCAGTGCGCTAGGCCAAGTTTTTGCCTGACGCATTAATTACATAAAATTTAATGGCCCCCCCCCTCACATCCTAATTTCGTTGCCGTTCCACATAAAGCTATGATGTTTGGTATGTTATATCACATAAGTATTCCAATTCCTTGGCAAAAAATGGAAAAGTTATGTTAAGTGATTTCTAAAATAGTCGATTTTGAAAATTGCCCATTGTACTACTGACCGACTGATTTACTCTTGAGACACTTCCTGATGGAGTAGAAACTTGAGATTTGGTATGTGACTAAGTTTTACGATATAAGTAAAAAAAAAATCAAAAACTTGTAATATCGTATATTTAGGGTGTATTTTAGAAGTTTGCAATACGATTTAACCTGAGTTATTGGGTCTAAGAATTTAAAATGCATGCAGGATATTAAAAAAGGCAATTCTTGTACTTTATATTTGGTCTAAAGTATAAGTTCTATCTATAGTTCAAGATATATTAGAAAAAAAAAGAATTAAAAAAGGGACCTGTTTCCTTACCAAAAATATCGGCCTCTTAAAGTACTGAGCTCTAAAATTAGACCAAGTTCAGTCCACAATTCTGTTCTTCTTTTTTTGATTTGGAAATTTTTTTATTGATTTGTCTGTATGATTAAAAAAATAACATTTATTAATACAGATACTTAGATCTGTAAAAAACGTACGAAGTCCAAGGTTTGAACAAAATTCTGGACAGAACTGGTCTAATTTTAGATTTAGGCAGTACTTTTAAAGGTCAATTTATTGCATAGGAATTTTTTTTTTTTTGCATAGGTGTTTTTAAAATAAAATTCGTATTATACGTTTATATAATTTTTATTATTTGTTAAATATTCTTTAAGAAAAAGTTTTTTTACGCAATGTCAATTTAAATAATTTAATAACCCAATATTCTAATTACTTTCAGAAATATTCAAATATTTAAAATAATGGCACCTGAGAATTTTTTTCCATTATTCGTAAAGTCAAGGAATCTTCATTTTAACTCGTAATAAGTAATGAAATTATTGTATTGTAATGTCTATACATCGAGTTCCGGGTATGGTATTTCTGCAACTTATTGCTTTCGTGCAGCTAGGCATATTGTACCACATAATTTATAAATATTTATTTCCAAGTGTTCGTTCATACAGGACCATAATTAATTATTGGAATATCTATATAATTAAAGTGGTTTAAGATTGCCCTAAAATAGTTTGTATACATTTTGATTGGATTTATTTATTCCTATATACTGTCTGTAATATTAGTGTTACTTACATCTCTATAACTTCTAGTTTTAAGATCTATAAAACTTTACAAAACCCTTTGTCAAAGTATAAAAATTATTTTAATTCTCCCATTTATTGCATTTAGATTTTAAACAATAATTGTAATTTAAAATTTGTGTTTCAAAGAAGTTTTATTTTTTTTTTTTATTTCGTAAATTTTTAGCCTGCATAAAAAAACCATTGTAAACAAACACTGGTTTGTTTTTAAGTTATAATCTGTTATTTAATATCTTGCAAACCACACGGTATAAAGATTGGAAATAGGGCAGTTAACTGTAATGAAAAATGCGCTTTTAAAGTACTTTAAAAAAAATGGTTTCCATTAAAAAAAATCATTGATAACATCATATTCCAAATTTAAAACATACAAAACAAATATTTCATTTTTCCGAAAAGTAATTCGTTTTTAATTTATTAAACGAATTACGAAGGTTTTCCAGCAAAAACATACATCGAACCAAAAACAGATAAAGCTGGGTCTACTACGCAAGTTTAAAATTAAAATATCCTAAAATCTATTAAGTTTATTGAGGTATTTCAAGAGTACCTATTTTATGTAGAACAATGCAGGGAATAAGTGCAGTTACAGGCGAAAAAATCGGAACACTTAGGTTAACATGTTCTATTTTTGGAATTCGTAAACTGGGTTTTTACCTTTAAGGCCTTAGGCACTGGTAAAAAAACGTGATTTTTTTTTAATTCAGTAACGTTTTTGGTAACTGTCTCAAAAGTTGCCTCCTCTCTAATTTTGACCAAATTTGGTATACGGGGGTTTTTTGGGGCGCTGATTACAAATCTGAAAAAAATATTTTTTTCGGCAACGTTTCGTTTTCGAGATATTCATCATCAAAGTTGAAAATCAAACTAGCCTCATTTTTACTATATTCCCTCTACTGTTTGTACACAATTCTTGATTTTTACACTAAAGTGGCACACAATAGTTTATAAAAACCTTTTAAAACTTTGTATATTTATTTATTTTACACCTAATTTTTATTAAATTGCGAACTTTCAAGTTCAAAGGCAGCAGCCATATTTGCTAGTGTATACATGGTTGCGGCCACGTTGAGGCGTGTAAAAGTGGATATTTGCAATTAAATGGAAAAAAGATGTAAATTAAATATAAAAAACAAGTTTTTAAAAGGTGTTTAGGTGTTTAAGATATATTGTGTGCCAATGTAGTGTACAAATCAAGAATTCTGTGCAAAAAGAAGGAGGAATAGTGTACATAAGGTTAGTTTGATTTTCAACTTTGATGATAAATATTTTAAAAACGAAACGTTGCTGACAAAATTTTTATTTGCAGATTCGTAATTAGCGCCTTAAAAAACCCCGTATATCAAATTTGGTCAAAATCGGAGAGGAGGCAACTTTCGAGACAATTACCAAAAGTTTTACCAAAAAGCAAAATATTTACATAATAAATGTCAAGCGATACCATATATTATCAAGTATAATATAATATATTAAGAACAGCTCAATTTTTAATAAATTAAAGAGTACAAACTCTTCCACAAAAATTGACCGTTTAATAACTATATTACATATTTCGTTTTTAAATATATTAAAGCAACCGAAAGACATAAAAATATCAAGGATATTAGTGAACTTATATTTTATTTTAGCGCCGTTTTTGTTAATAAATGATTAGCTTTAGACGCTTAGGCATGGATGGTATTACTCTTTGGATATGATGTGCATTATAGTTGTTCCATTTTTCCTTAATTTCGTTTCATACTGCATTTGCATTTTGTGAACGAAAATCATTGGCCTCATTTATCATTTTGACAATGTGACTCCAAACATTTTCCATGGGATTCACATCCGGACTTCTTAAGGGCCAATGTAGTAAATTTATATTATTTTCGCGCATCCAGTCAGCAACTCTTCTTGCCGCGTGAACAGGGTAGTTTTCTTCTTGATAATTAAAGTTCTGCTAAGGAAAGATATTAGTGAGGTTAGCATAACATTTTGTAATATATATCAATATAAACTAATAATCGTTTATTAATGCGGTGGCAAAGCCATAAACTAATAATCGTTTATTAATGCGGTGATAAAGCCCAAGGCATCTTGCAGACATATACTGATACACATTAACTGAAAATCTACCACTTGCTTTAACTGTTTGGGTATACTTCTCTTCAAATCTTGTGTTTTGAGGTCTGTACACTTTAACTCGCCCATTATAACAAGATTGTAAGGTCTCTTCATTCGTAAAAACGACATTTCTTTAAAACTCCAACCCTTCCTGTAAATATTGCAAAGCAAATCCCACTCTCTGCTCTTTGTTAACAGCCTCCGTTAAAAATTGTTTTTGACAGCAGTATTATTCTTAAATTGAATCTTTTCTTGACGCGGCGTCTTGCTACCCAAACACATGTTTGTCTATGTGCTTCCATTGCTGCTTGTAATGGATGGTTTTCCAAATAAGTGACTAGTCTATTATCCTGTTTCTCGTTTAATACTTCATTTCTGCCACTTTTTAAAATCTATCTAAGAAACCACTATTTTGCCACTTTCGCTTTAAATCTTGAATGGTAAGTAATTTCTCAGATATTTGCCTTATGGCGCGAACGTCTTTGGATAAATAAATCAATCCTGCTCTTTGTAGTTCATTTAGCCTATTTATTTTGTCAAATATGATTTTGTTCTAAATATATATTATAATAATCTTGAAATAATGTTGATGACAGTTATTTTTTGTCACTCCACATCCATAATGGTAAGAGAAGTTTATCATCAAAAGCTGTATTTTGGTATTGTTTCACTGTACTTATCTGTTTTTTATTAAATCAAACTATTTTAAATTATTGGCACCGCGAGCGATGACAACGACATCTGACGGCTGCATTAAATCATGCTTCAAAGCCGTGGGAGAGCTGTAAGATTACTTATAATATTTATTTATTTTTCGTAATAAATATATGTAAAGCTGATCAGCACTGTAAAATTAAAGTGCAATATTAATAGTGAATAAACAATTTTTAAGCTTAGAAAGTAAGTATAAAAAGTTTGTTTTTAATAAAAAAACTTTTTGGAGTTTTGTAGAATCGAACTCGGTACCTTCGTGTTGCTTGTCAAACATGGTAGCTATTTAGCTACTGAGGTATCATACTAAAAAAGCAAAAAAAAATCCTTATTTGCATTGATTAATTAATCAACCTTTCAACTAAGACATTTTTATCAACTGACACGGGTAAACCACGACATGTGATCCTTCGTTTTAAGTCCCGAAAATATATAAAATTTGTACTTACTATTTCTGCCAGTATTCTTATATTTAACACTACACAACAACTACTATGCTGAATTTAGAATTAGAACTAAAATTGCTTTAGAAAGACCTTTTAAAATTAAACAAAATTTAACAAACATTGAACAAAAAGCATTACAATCATTAAAAAGAGACAATACTATAAAAATTCTTTCTGCAGATAAAGGTAATGCAACAGTAATAATAGACTGTGATATGTATAATAATAAAATAATGTCTCTTTTAAATGATGGTAATTATACAAAGATAGACAATGATCCAACTGAAACCATTGAAAGACAAATCTATAAAATTTAAAAAAAAACATAAAAACAGCTTTACAGATAGAGAAAGATTTACACTTACACCCCTTAACAGTAAAACTCCACACTTTTATGGAGTACCACAAATACACAAACCTGATATACCATTACGTCCTATAGTTAGTTGCATAAACTCACCTACACACCCATTAGCAAAATTTTTACTTACTATTTTAGATCCTTTAGTAAATAATACTGACTCATACATTAAAAATTCCCAACATTTTCTAGAAAAATTAAGACACATTGACATAGACCCAAATAACACCTTGGTAAGTTTTGATGTTGTAAGTTTATTCACAAATGTTTCTGTCGATAAAACATTAAATATTGCTAGAAATAAATTAGAAAATGATGTCCACCTTGGCGAAAGACCCAAACTAAACATAATTTCTATTCTTGAATTATTAACTTTTTGCGTAAAAACAACATATTTCCAATATAACACTGACTTTTACAAACAAACTTCTGGCATGGCCATGGGTTCACCTTTATCACCATTATTAAGTAATATTTTTATGGAAAATTTTGAATCCAATTTTGTTCAAAATCATAATTATAAACCTTTAGTTTGGTGGAGATATATAAATGACATTTTTTCTATTTACCAACATGAAAAAAATTGTCTAAATAATTTTTTAACACACATTAATACACAAGAACCCACTATTCATTTCACTTTGTAAAAAGAACAAAACTCACAACTTCCTTTTCTTGATATTCTAGTAAAAAAAGATGTAAATAATTTCGAAACCAAAATTTGCAGAAAACCTACACATACCAACAGATACTTAAATTTTAACTCTAATCACCCAATAATGGTAAAGAAAGAAGTTGTAAAAAGTCTTTTTGATAGAATTTAAATAATTTGTTCTGATCAAAACAAAAAAAAATAAAAAAGAATTTTTAAAAGATATTTTACTTTAAAATAATTATCCTCTTGATTTTATAAATAAATGCTTTCTAAAATTTGAACAACCAAATTTAAGACAAAATCAAAATAGACCTGTTACAAATCTATTTTTACCATATATTCCTGGCTTATCAAATAAAATTCAACGAATAGGTAACAAATTTAATATTCGCACTATCTTTAAAACACAAAACACCATTAGATCCCAAGTAACAAAAACAAATCCATACAATATAAACGAAAACATAAAAAATGTCATTTATTAGATCCCTTGTGAATGTAATAAATTTTATATAGGTGAAACTTTTAGACCATTAGCCAAACGCATAAAAGAACATAAAACATATATTAGAAACACATAATTCGACAAATCAAAAATCTGTCAACACGCATTTGATAATAACCACATAATAAACTGGAATGCTTCTAGCATTTTAGCAAAGGAAACTTGTTTAAAAAAACGTAAAATAAAGGAAAGTGCATTTATTTTATTAAATAAAGACAGATGTGTAGCATCAATATCTGCTAGTTTAAATAATACATGGTTACCTATGCTTGATGCTGAAGTAAATTCAGGTAAACTTAAAATCAATTAACACACCATACCACCCACCTTTCTGGTCTTTTTAAATACTATACATACACCAGTCCAATAACCTATTGTCTCTTATGACAAAACGTCATTAAAAGTTCAAAAGCTATCAGAATTTCCTAAGTTTTCAGACCTAAAATTTCTTAAAATTTAGTTTTATTTTTTGTTTTAGTTTCAATCTTGATAACGGTGGCCGACTTGCCACCGAAACGTAGATTAATATTTGTGATTTTTTGGGTTTTTTGGGGGGTTTTCTTCTTTTTGTTGCAGGCGATCTGCAAGTTCATAGGGGTCAATAGGGCTGGACAGGGTCAGCCCGCATACCCCGGGACCCGGACCAAGAGGGTCCCATTTTCCAAAAAGGAAAAAAGCGAGTAACCCAAATAAAACAAACTAAAACTACTATGCCCCATTTTTAATATTTCATCTAATTGTTGTTATTTAAATCAAGCATGATTTAACGAAAAATTTAACCACAGCGAGCGCTGCAATCAACGAATTCTTGGATAGAAATAAAGTAAACAAACCTTGTTTGGCATTAATATGTTCAGGGGGGCAAGGAGGGATAGTTCTTGTAAACACACGGCACAACAACACACTAAATAACATCACTCCGGAAATAATAACTTTTTCAATGTTTATGGCATTGCCCCATAAATTATATTTTTATAAATCGATGATTCTTTATTGTTAAAAATTAATTTTAAAGCCGCCAAACTATTTTTGTTTATTATCTAAAGTGACAGACAGACATGACATTTACTTTAGATGCCCAATTCGATTGCTGTTGATTAAGTCAGTTTACAAAACGTGTTATTGAATAATACAACCTACTAGAAAGAGATAAAATAATATTGGAGTGCCGTACAACACCTAATTTACCACCATTTTTTATTAAACGAATGCTTGGAACTGTCATTTTAATAAATGTTTATATTTAAATCGATGTTGCCTATATTAACAAAAAAAATATTTTTCAATAATTTTATTACATTTTCAAGGTAATTTCCTGATTTTGGTTTTTGAGATCTGGCAATTTATTTACGTTTTTCCAAAACAAAAACAAACAGATCACTATACCAAACACCCTGCCTACAAACTGGCGTTGCGTTAATTCTAGTCCTTGAGTTCGTTGGCTGCAATCGATTTAGCTGTCTCCACCATATACTTTGCACCTTGCCAATAGAAATAATTGCAAATCTAAAAATTTTTCTGTTACACCTTGTATCTTAAAATTGGCGCCGTTTTGAAGTTTATAAAACATTTTTGGCCAAGAAATCTTCCATTAGGTGTTGTCTCATGTTTTTTGAGACAAGAAAACTCCCATTAGGTGTTATCCCATGTTTTTTGAGACATCCTGTATACTATGTGGTTTTTTTTTAATTTTAAGCATTAATTTTATGACAGCTTAGCACGTTTATTATGGCGTTTTATTTTTCAGGTAATATTTCAGAATTTATTGACACATGTGTTAATTAAATCGTGACACATTTCCTTACTAAAATATAATTATCAAAGAGATCATTAGATTGTGTCCTAAAAAATTAATACGTAAAGAAAAACTATCACGAAGTGTCTCCCGCTATTGCAGAAACTGTTATGCATGCGATATTTCATCTACCGATAAAAATATTTACGCTTCGCCATCCAATAATTAAATACTTTAGAAAGGAATATCTACCTTTAATAATCAGTAATTTCGATCGATATTATCTTCATTCATTGCATCTTGACTAAACGACCATTGAAAGGTCAAAGAAAACATATTAAATAGTTTATGCTACAATAAATAAATTATAATACATGATGGAAATAAACGTAGTTTAATAGTATATTACGTATCAAGTACAGAAAAGTGGAATTTTACTTGACAAGTGTGGTACGTTTGAATCCGAGCGAAGCGAGGGTTTAAATACCATATAAGTCAAGTAAAATCACTTTTCTGACTAGGTGCGTATACTATCTTTTCGCATTTTGTAGGTAATTGCCTATTTTGCATTTTATATTAAAATCAGTTTATAATAATAGTTACTGAGAAAATCTAAAAACGTAATGTCTACGTCTCAGTAACTTGGCAATCCAAACCTAAACAGGATGTTGTTTCTTGTAATTAACCACGGTGGCCAGCATCCAAAAAAACTCTTTTTTAAAGCGCGATTTTTTTAACAATAATTTTTAAAGTGGCTTATAAAAACGACTCAGAAAATATCTTAAATGCAGCCCAGAAAGCTTTTATCAGTTTACTTCCGGTGAAATCCAAGGAAAGGTATAAGAAAATGTATAATATGATTTGCGAGTGGAGAAACTCCAAAAGATTTAAAGATTGACAAAAACTTAATGCTGGTCTACGAAAAGGTAAGCTATTTTATATGGTCGCTATATTGTAATGGTTACAGCAAAAAACTCTTGAAGTCTCTAAATATATGCATCCCTATGGGAAAAACGATGAGGTTTCCTGCAGTAGGAAAATGTTTACTCTAGCGGTGATTTATCTCGAGATAAATAATTTTAATAGTGTCATTTGTAGACAAACATCATAAAAAATAACTAAAAGCCCAAAATCTTTCAAGTTTTATATGAAAATTTTTAAAAATTGAATTTTACTTTTTAATTTTTTTTATTTAAGTTAGTCTTGAGAATGGTGGCAGACTTTCCACCAAAACGTAGATAAATGTTTGTTTTTTTTGGGTTTGGGTTTTTTATTTTTTTATTTCAGGTGAGTGCAAGTTATGGGGGGCTAAAAGGCCTGAGCACACCTAGTCCCTATACTCCGGTACCAGGACAGTAGTCGTCTCATTGTATAAACACTTTACTATCAAGTAAACCCAACAAAAACCTATTAGGAAAATAAAAAATTACACGTACTTATTATCCTTAAGTGACAATGGAGTACAGAAAATCTTGTATTTTTAAAATTTTATTATTATTTTAAAAGACAGCTTCTGATGGTTCGCTCTATATAGTTTTGCTGTAATTTTTTTAAAAAACATAATATGGAATTTTAAAAAAAGTATATGGTAACGAAAATTTATACCTTAGGTAACAACATATCGATCAAATCGTAAACTGGTTTCATTGTAGGCTAAAAATGGGTCGATTTTAATTAAAGCTACCATCCACTAATTTGACGTAATCCAAAATTATAGGTTCCTCGTCTAGACGACTGTTGTTGTTTTTTAATTCTAAAAATTCTAGAATTTAAAGTGGTTTTAAAAATAGATTTGACCAATATTTTATTTGGATATGTTACGCATAACTATAAATACTTTTTTTATTAATATGGTTAAAAAAATTATAAAATTTCGGTATAAAAGAAAAAGTTAAATGGTCGATTTTAATAGCTACCATCCACTAATTTGACGAATCAAAATTATAGGTTCGTCTAGTCGATGTTGTTTTAATTCTAAATTCTAGAATTTAAGTTTAATAGTTTGACCAATATTTTATTTGGATTGTTCGCAACTTAAATACTTATTAATAGGTTAAATTATCATCGGTATAAAAAAAAGTTACTAAGTACATTTTACCATGTTAATCATTTTGTACAAAAATTGAAGGAAAGAAAAATAACCGTCAATTATAAGATTAATATTTCATTGGAGAGGTTTAGAAGATATAAAGGTAGTTTGATAAGTTTTATTTATATTGTAAAATATTTACATGTAGCTATTAAGTAGTTTAATTTTCTTTTAAAAATAATTTTACTTGGATACTTTTATTTTTAAACCTAGGATATACTATACTCTGCTGTTACAACATTATCTTAAGGTAATATATGATATTTGTTTACAAAACATGGCAATTAGGTACATTATTCATTTGGTTTTTATCAGTTTTTTTTGGCCAAAACTTATTTTATAAAAATAACCAAAAAACTAAGCAATTACTTAGTTGTGGAAAAGGTACGTAAATAAAAATTAATACATAAAATACCGGAAGTACATAGCGACGTAATAAAAACTATTGTTTTTATTAATATTACTAGTTTTGTTAAATCTCAGTTTATTTTTTCCCAGTTTCGTAAGCGATGTACAAGAACCGAAACAAACATGCAGATATTGCATTTAATTCACCTTTAAGACAACGAGGTCTTGCCACCACGGACCTTAGACAAAAAACAACTTCCTTTTGAACTACCATTAAAGTCTAGGTATTGTCATCCAGACGGTATCTAGAGTTAATTATTTTTATTTATATAGGTGAAATCCCAATTACACACAACAGCGAGTTGACTTTACAATCAATTTACTAACCTTACCCGACGTTGTTTAACTGATCTGATAAAAGTATGTTTTAACTAGACAAAAAGCCTATTACTTTTATACATAGACCCAGTTGTAATTATTGAAATTTTTATTTTTATTTATTTACCAAAATTCGAAACAAATGTTTTGGTTACATTAATTTTTTTTATTTTTTGATATAATTCTAACTCACAGTGCATATCCTATGGTATAGACTTGGGACTTGTGCCTCCCAGAGTTACTAACTGAAAGATTACGTTAAAAGGAAACTTGAAAAACCCTTCCAAAATACAAGAAGCTGTCAATCTTTTGATGAAGAAGATATCATCGTTTTCAACATCTAAAACAAAATTAATAATGTTAGTAAAATAATAATTAACATTTAGACTATTTCAATATTGCTCTAACAAATTACTAAAAATTCTATACCCTTTTTTTGTAGTAATTACATTTTCTTTTAATAAAAATTGTGGTGGGTAAATTGATTTTAAGGTTTCCAAAATTTACCTTAACACAATTTAACCAATTATTATTAACATTTACCAATATTATCAATACTAGTTATTAACTTAAACTAGAACTTAATAAAAACAAAATTTTCCTAGTAAAAACATAAAATATTTTTTAATATCCGGAAACACATTTTTCCATTATGTTATAGGTAATATTAGCCACCTAATAACGAAGATTAATTTTATTTAAGATCTTAAGTCGAGACAAAACCAAATAATACACCAAAACTCTTTGGGAAAATTTTTACCACTGTAGTATACATATAACCAGAAAAAAATTACTGCATAAACCTGTACTGCAACAATTCTGTATAACAAATTTACACCAACAAAAACAAAATATCCTTGCCCTATTAGCTCGCCAATCACAACTAAGAAGAAGATATCATTAAGGACATTACAAAATAAAATAACCTAATTTTTTATCTGCAATTTAAGAACTGCAACCTTCTTGTTGCATTCCACCAATAATTAATGCCCCAACTTCTACCGAACTCTTGCTAGATTTTGTAAATTAACCTGAATTTTTAGAAAATTCAAGAATTCGCTGATATAATGACTCGGTGGGTCATTATTTAATCATCAAATCGTCTTCTGATCAGTTAAATTACGACATTGTTAATTGGTTCTACGTGTGGTTCGTGATTCTAGGTTTTGTTTTGTACTAAACTGTTTCAAAACTTTTTGCATTCACACTTGTATTGTTGTTGTTGATAATTTGCGGGTTTGTTGTAACGGTTGCATGAGTTCCTTAATTTAAACGTGAAGAATAATTTATATACAGAGTGTCATACTCTATAGATATTTTATTATTTATTTGTAAAAAATACAACACTTTTTTCACTGGGGTTAAATTTAAATTAGTAAGATAAAGAGATGTTTTATTAAATACTGTCGAAAAACATAATAAATATAATTTGTGCTTAACACGGCAAGCAAAAATTATATATATTATGTTTTGCAAGATGTTTTTAAAAGTAGTTCCAAAACGTTTGTAACGTCTGCGTGTCCGGTTAACAATATCATTGGTGTAGCCAGTATTAAAGTTTGGGAGACTGCCCTTATAGACGGAGAGCTGGAGCCGAAAAATTGTCGTCATCAGTAATTTTCTTTCGTAAAACATGTTCATTTAGTATTGCTAATTATGTTTTCGCGCAGGCTCACAACCTATTGGATACAGGGGGTAGCAACAAGGGGTGAAAGTGCAAAATTTCTAGGAAAAAATGATAGCTAGGTGAATACAAAAGGGGTAGCGGATAAGGATAAAGGAGGTATTTAGGCAAAAAATCGTCATCGATAATATGTCAACCATTGACCACTTAAAGTTGAACCCCTAAGGTGCCTAAATCTAAAAGGGCTGACAGTTAGGTGAATACCGACGGCAGGAAAACGGGGTCAAATTACTCCAAACGCTTACTTTATACAGGGTGTTTTTTAATTAAATGTCAATATTTAATTTTATATGCACAAAATGAATAATTTGACCCCGTTTTACTGCCCTTGCCTCGGTATCCACCTAACTGTTAGCCCTTTTGGATTTAGACACCTTTGGGGTTCAATTTTAGGTGGTTAAAATGGCTGGCTGGACATATTATCGATGACGATTTTTAGCCTAAATTTATACCCCATTTACCCTTATCCGCCACCCCTTTTGTATCCACCTTGCTGTCAGCTCCTTGGGATTTCAGCTAAGGGGGTTAAGACCTTCACCTGGGAAAATATTGAAGCATATTTTCGATGAAGATTTTTTTCCCAAAAATTTTGCACTTTTACCCCTTGTTGCTAGCCCCTGTATCCAATAGGTTGTCAGCCCGCGCGGGAACATAATTAACAATACTAAATAAACATGTTTTACGGGAGAAACTCCATATTACTGATGACGATGATTTTCCGGCTCCAGCTCTTAGACCATTATAAACCAGATTATTACAAAAAAAACTTTAATTTAGTATTTTTGCAAATATAAAGTTAAACAAATTGCAAACGTAAATTTTTTCGCTATAGACATTTTTTTTAGATTTTTTTAATCATTCTGAACATCAAAGGTTTCTTGAAGTTTTTCCTTATAGTTGATTGTTTTTAAATTATAAACAATTTAAAATTAAATCCAACGGAATATGATGATTTTTAAGACTCAAAAACACAGGTAAATACCAAAAATTAAATAAATGTGCCTAAATTAACGTTCAAACCTTTTTATATTCCTGAAAATTGAAATTAAAAATAAATATAGAGCTGTTATCATCAAATTTTTGGTAAATAGAAAATAAATCCGACAAAAAATCATGCAAGTTTTTAAATGTTTGCGGAAATTCTTCTTTTTTTACTCTTCGATAATAAGGGTCAGGTTGCTTAGTTAAAACGTAGTCATACCAGCATTGGAAAGAAACTACCTAAAAGAAGGTAAAAACTTCAGAAATAATTAAAAACGTACATGCTATGGTATGATCGATAATGATAACTAAAATGGCGGGTGCATAGGCATTTTAAAAGAACTTTTTGAATTTGTATGAAAATTTCTAAGCAGTTGGCTGTACAAAGCTTTAACAAGAATAAGACTGATTTTGTTCAATGATTTAAAATCATTGATTAAGTTTTACCGTTATACTTTAAAACAGCAATTCAAGCAGTGGACAGAAGCTAGGAAGCGCACACCTAAATACAAATATTCGTGAGGAAAAATCTAGATGACAGAAAAAAATTGATTTCTTGTCAAGCTACTCATTTTTGCACAAAAGTGTTTTTGCAATAAAAAAAATTAGGAAAATAAAATTATGAACTAACATACTAATCTATATTTTCCGGATTTGGCACTCTTTGACTTCTTTCTTTTTCTTTTCTCCCAACTCAATATCCTCGTCGTTCAGCGTTTTTTTAATAGAGAATATATTGGTACTGTAAAAATGATTCTTGACAACAAAAACTCTAAAAAAAAGGATAAGGGCTTATTATTGTTGGACCTAGTACGTTAACTAAAAAAAAAACTATTTTAAAAAGTAAAAATAATGTCAAAATTATAAGTTTTTGTGGGCAGAGAATTTTTCAGACTACTCACGTAAATATTTAAAAGTATATTCATTTTAATATGAGATAGACAGGTAAAATTAATAATTTCCAATGCAATAAGAGCAACAATAACAATTTCTCATCCAATTTAAATATTTCTTTATAAATCGTCTTTGATCTAATCGGCTAAAATGCGTTTTGAAATTCGCATAATAAATTTAATTTTATAATAATACACTGACCCGATTTTGGTAACCAGTTTACGGTTATAAATTAAATATTGTATATATTTTAATCAATAAATCATAATTATTACGTAATTTAATATTGTATTTAAGATAAATAACGAACAGTTCATGAGATTCCTTTAAAATTTTATTGTAAAAAAATGTTTTAATAATATTTTAATACGAAAAGGAGTGCAGTCTTCTTTTTTATGTGCACATCTTTTCTTAGTACTTAAACATTGAAAGCTTTAAAGCACCCAAATTAAGTTTTTCATCCTTCCTGATTTGAGAATCCTCCAGGACTAGGTTTTAGTTGGCTTCTTATTAAAGCAATACTATTTTGCCAACAGCAGCAATGAAAGTTTCGACTTACTTTTGTTTTATATTAATTTTAAGTTAGCCAGATACGCACCCCAAGGGTTTTGACAAAAAGAGGTAGGTGGGATAATGGTCAGTGACCTACATGTTTCGGAGCTTGGGGCGTTGATGAAACGGGGGGATAAAATGGGTTAAACATCTATAAATCTGGCACTCACGATATTTTTGTAAAAAAAAACATGTTTCAAAAAGTCACACGGTGTTGAAGTAGAAGGGGGAAAAAGAGCGTATCCATCTTGTCACGATTCCCTCCCTTTTGTATTTTGAAAAAACAATAATAGATTCTTTATCAGTACAAATGTCATTATGGCAAGAATAAAAAAAAAAAATCACAAAATGGCGGTTTCTCAAAAAAAGAGGTTTTAACTTTTTTGATTTTTTAAAAACAGTTAAAATTAAAAATTTTGATTTTTTGTTGGTTTCTGCCATAGAAAAATGTATATAAAGAAATTTCATGCTATCTTTTAAGAAAATCTGACAATTAAACTGATTTTCTTGAAAGAGTTATTGTGACAAACGTTTTGAAAAAAGTAGTTTCGAAAAAAACGCGTTTAAAGTTTTACCTTTTGATTCCAGCTTCATTGCACCAAAGAATAACTTTAGCCATAACCTTAAAAATATTACAAATTTTAAAAAATCTCTTTGAGAAGATATTCTTTAATATACTATATAACTTTTTAGATTAGAATACCCCATAACGTGCGTCACTACCACATATATCAAAAAAGAACCAAAATACTTAATGGGGATTAAAAATAGTACCCTTATGAGATGACAGTCATAAACGATATTTTCTTTATCATTATGGTACACCTGCGAAATCTAGGAAAGCTGAGACTGCACAAATACACAGAATATCGCGCAAGACACTCAAAAACTGTTAACTTAACAAATAAAATTAATTTTGTATACAAACTTTATTTCATTTAGTGTTGTCGCCGCAAGTCCTAGTAATTTCCAAAAATACCTATGCGACTGATATCGTATGTATGTATACTAAGTGACGTAGAAATCGCGCGTTTCTTAATAGCGCATGTCAGATAGGCGCACACAAAATAGCGCATTTCAAAATAGCGCAGTAACAAAATAGCGTGTCTCAAGAGAGCGCGTTTCAAAATCAAAAGCGTATATCAATTAGGCGCAGTTTAAAAACGCGTATTTCTGAGTTGCCGAAATGCACAGTTTTTGTTAATATATGGGACAATAAAAACTAGGTTCATAACGTAAATTGGAATATAATTTTTAAACGTCTAATTCTTTGAACATTTAAGTGAAAAAAAACAAAATTAGCATTAGGTCTACAAAGACAAATTATTAGTAACGCCTTTTAAGTGAACTTCTAAATTTCTAAAAGAGTAATTTTGTTTAGAACCTTCATGCATTTTTTGCTGGACGTATTTGCTATGGTGCATCTTTTGACCGAAAACCAGATCTACAGCGACTAATGTAAATTTTCCATTTGTTCTGGTTTTTTTATTTGGTCCACTATCTTTGTAATTAGTGGATGATGGCAGTCTAAACAGTTTTAAAAGCTCCTATGCTTTAGCGAATTGTTGCTAGTTGGTAGATTAGCGCCTATCCTATTAGACAAATTCCATATGCTAATTCTGAACCGCGGGTCAACTTTGTTGATTCTGTTTCCTACATAATTGGTCTCCCAAAAACCCATTAGTGGTGCCATTTCTTCGGGGAATTGTTCCGATAAAATTTCAAACGCGATTTGGACATCTTTTTCTGGAATAAAACTTAATGCCAACAACATTTTGCATTGAAGTCTAAACTCATCTGAGTTTTTATATTGTTCAGTAAGTCCTAACTTTTGAATTTTCCTCCAGAGGTTTTGGCTGAGGTGAAATAAACAACCAATTACCATAATGCCTGGCTAACAAGCTTCAATTGCGGAAATTGATGCTTGCTCAAACTCTAAAAGGACACTTTCTGGACTTAGTTTCGGTTCAATCTCAACCAATTTTGCAAACAATCTTTTGTATGTTTGTAAGGTTTTGTTTTCTAATAATGCATATACTACAGGGGTTGCTTTTTTATTTAAAAACTCGTGAATTAAACAATTAGGTAAAAATAAGGATCCGGCAGCTTTCTCATCCTCACTTTTTGAATCCCATAGTAAAAACGGCTCATTATTATTTATGATCATATTTGTCAGTATATTTTGGGAATCCGGCGTTATTCTCTGACGATGTACTATATTTTTACAAGCTTCATCACTGGGTATTAAAGTCCTTGCCTCATCTGAAACAGCTTGCATGATAGCTCTTGGTTTGTAGTTGGTTGTTTGGGCTAATATTTTAAAATTGCTCCTTACAACGTCTACTTGTTTTAGGGCAGGATTAGGTCCGTGATTATGGGCCGTCTGCGGTGATATATCGGTACCCGTGGACATTAAACGTCCTTTACAGCAAGCTGTAGTACATCTCCAAGTACTAGACTTTAAAGTGATGCGGTCTTTTCTGTAGCGATATTCATCATTATATAAGACATCTTTACCTTTATGCGACTTTTTAAACTCCATGTATCGTATTGTAGGCAAGATACAAACAATAAGACTTTTTAGATATTTTTGTGCTGTTAAAGTAACAATGACATTGAAATAACTGGTAGTATAACAAACACTAGGTAAATAGAAACAACCAATTTAACAGAGAAGTACCTAACCTTTTTATAAAGGAAAAGATAATAAACTTTAGGTACGTAAATAAAGGTTTAATGCATAAAACTTGTAATTAAATCTACATGGTGCGGCATAATGAAACGATACATTTTTAAGTTAAAAAAACTTTTAAACGGTGAATGCTAGAACAAATTTTTCTATCTTGTTTGATAGAAAAATCCAAATAACTTTTGTTTAGGAATAATTCAAAATCAAAAATATACATAATTCTTTATATAGGACAGTTCCAATTGCGCCTAATTGATATGCGCTATTTTGAAGTGCGCTATTTTGAAACGCGCTCTCTTAAAACACGCTATTTTGTTACTGCGCTATTTTGAAATGCGCTATTTTGTGTGCTCTTATCTGACATGCGCTATTAAATAACGCGCGATTTTAATGCAGTGCCAGAAAATGCAACACCAAGTAGGAGTTCTGTAATTTTATGCAGACTTTTACGCTTTATAGGTCTACTGTTAAATAAACAGTGATAGAAATTTCGCAAAATAGCTGAGATATCCCACCTTAATTTTAATAATATGTTGAAGCCCCTGTGTTTGCTACACATTCGTTAAGTCGTCGCGGCATTGATTGGATTTGGTGATTAATGAGTGTGCGGTAAATTTTGCAACCTTCTTCCCATCATATCTCATACATATCGATAGGGGAAATATCTGGAGAACGAGGAGGCCACTGAAGCAAATTTACATCGGACTCTTCTAAAAAGTCTAAACTAACACGTGCGGCATGAAGTGTGGATTGTCCTGCTGACAAAGTAAATTTTGTAATGCTTCCAAAATGGAAAACAGATGTGGTTGCAAAACTTCGTGGATATAGTGCTGGGCAGTCATGCTACCTGGAATGAACACTAATCGTAATCTGCTGCCGTAAGCAATGGTACTCCATACCATAACATCAGTGCGATGAATACGCCGTTAGATGGAAAATTTGACGTTCCGTCTTTTACCACGTCTGCTTTCTAACTTTTGCACGTCCATCATGTATGCCCAAACAGAATCTGGACTCATTGCTGAATACGATTGAGTTCCATTCCACATTCCATTCAAGTCTCTCTCTACTCCATACCAATCGTTGCTGACGATGCTGTGGGATCAGAGGTAGTACAAGACAGCATCAAACCACTAGTTTGCAACTGCCCTTGTTGTGGAAAATCGATCTCTAAGTGCTAGTAGCCTCAAATAACGATCCTGTCGATCTGTAGTCTGTTTTTGGCTTCCATTACCTCTTACTCATCGATTTGGGCCTTCCTGGAACCACGCTCGACAACATCTCATTACTGTAGCTTCGTTTCGATTTATCAGATAAGCGAGTTCTCTAAAAGAAAATCCGGCTTTACGTAACCCAATTATCCGACCTCTCTCAAGCTCGAAAAGCTGAGTAAAATTAACGCGTTTTTAAACCCAAGGCCTAATAATGCAATGTTAACAAATGGTATCAAACAAAATCCAATGCAGAAAAATAACTGAATATTAAGTAAACATGTTTATATTGTTTGGATCCTGATATAACAAAAATGCCTTTACTAAATAAGTACGTCTCGAAATGCTTTCCAAATTTTATCAGCGTATACTTTCAAATATGTTTACAAGTCTTTATCAAAATTCAATAAATAATACTGGGTGTTGCATTTTTTATGTCACTTAGTATATGACCTAAAAAACGTCCATTAAACAAACGATGGTGTGTCAGTAGTCTAAGCCTTATTGCAGTGATTTAGGATTTTACTACCTAATACTAGGAAGGTACCCTTTTTGTAAATGATTTGTTAATTATCTCTTTTTGTATGTCTACTACATTAATTATAATATTCAGATATTAATGTCTGTGTCAAAGCTGCGAAATAAATGCAGCAATAATCTTCTAAGGTCATGTATTATATAAATACACTTCTAAAAACAAACATTTTATGTTGCATGTCCAAATGAGGTATATTAGGAAAGCTGTGAGAATAAGTATTAAGCAATTTTTAAAACAATTTAACTTAGAACAATGTTATTAACGATTTACGCGTTAGTAGCGAAAATTAGGATTAACTTGATTATTAAAAAATTAAAAAAAAACATTTATAACAACGAAAAAAAAAGATAATAAATATACAAATATTTAAAAACTAAATAAGCTGAAGTACTTAAAAGCGGTCGCGAGTTTAAAGCCAAACCCTTCCGATTTAATTGTGAAAGATGTATAATTTTTTTATGGATTTTATTCTTTTAAAAGGGTATCGAATACCATTTCTATTTAGTCCCGACTATAGACGGTGAGTCTAGAAGAGAGATTAATGCGTATAGATATCTCTTTCACGGCCAAGCGAACGAATAATGACTTCGCGCTTATACTCATAGCAACACTTTATGTGTGTCTGGGGGGATGTTTAGCCCATCCGATTGGTCCAGCTGCTCGCAAAAAATATTAAAATTGATCCCTGAATATCATGTATAAAGAACAAGACTAAAAATATAAGTAAAGTAACATTATTTTTTTGGAAGCTTTATAGTCACCTCGGAACCCAGCGACTGTGTATAAAATTTAAAATAAACTATTGAACTTAATGGTTAATATCCTCTATAAAAATGTTTACCCCTCAAAAATTTCCGCTTTTTCCCTCGGGGTGAATGCTACCCCTTCTCGGGGGTGGAATTTTTTTATCAAAAATAAGTACGGAAGTAGATAGATTGACTAATTCTAAGCAACTTTTGTGTTATAAAGTTTTTTTCGAAAGGTATTACTTTTCGAGTTATTCGCAATTGAATATGTCACTTTTTCTTATAAAAAAACACCAAGAATGGTGGGCTTATGATGTCCATGGAGCCAATACAAACGGAGTTATAGCCTGTTGAAGGTTGGTTCTTATTCGTCAAATGCCGACATTAAAAACATTTTTTGGAAAAAGCTTATAATACCTTTTTTAAAGTACTTAAAAAAACCTTTATTTTTGTATTTTACAAAAGTCTTTAGCACTAAAAGTAAGCGAGTTATGGCCAAAATAAAGTTAATTTCTATTTTTTTTATGAAAAAATGTGAAAATCACCCCCTAATTACCACACTAATTAAAAATAATCTTTGTCACTTTACAATTTACTTTATTTTTGTATTTGTAATATGCTCAGAAAGTTTGACAGGGTTTAAAGTGCATATTTTTGAAAAAAAATTGGCTTAACGTGAAAGAGACATTTTTTGTAATTTTGAAATAAATAGCCTTTTCTTCAAAATATCTCAAAAACCCTTAATGATACGAAAACAAAAACAAAACAAAAATTTTTGGTAAAGAAAAACCTACAATTTTGTATTCTACAAAATTTTACGCATCATTAAGGGTTTTTGAGTAATTTTAAAGAAAAGGCTATGTTTTTCAAAATTAAAAAAATGTCTTTTTACTTCAAGCTCAATTTTTTTTTAAAATATGCACTTTAAACCAATTAAACTTCCTAAGCATATTACAAATACATAAAAAACGTAATTTGTAAGGTTACAAAGATTATTTTCAATTGGGATGGTAATTAGGGGATAATTTTCACATTTTTTTCATAAAAAAAAGAGATTAACTTTATTTTGGCCATAACTCGCTTAATTTTAGTGCTAAAGACTTTTGTAAGAAACAAAAATAAAGTTTTTTTTAAGCACTTCAAAAAAGGTATTATGAGCTTTTCCTAAAAAATGTTTCGTTATTTGGTTATATTACGTTAAAACTTTTAATGTTGGCATTTGACGAATAAGAACTAACCTTCAACAGGCTATTACTCCGTTTGTATTGGGTCCATGGACATCATAGGCTCACCATTCTTGGTGTTTTTTTATAAGAAAAAGTGACATATTCAATTGCGAAAAACTCGAAAGGTAATGCCTTTCGAAAAAAACTTTATAAAACAAAAGTTGGTTAAATTACTCAATCTATCCATTTCCGTACTTATTTTTGATAAAAAATTCCACCCCGAAGGGATCACCCCGGAAAAAGCGGCAATTTGAGGGGTAACATTTTTATAGAGTATATTAACTAATAAGTTCAATAGTTTATTTTAAATTTTATACACAGTCGCTGGGTTCCGAGGTTTTAACATTTTTTGTGCTAAGGTGACTCCGCTATTACAGCGTCTGGTAACAGTTACCGCCGACGGAAAGTGTCGGGCAGTATTGATTATTAATTTTTAACTAAATTCTCTAAAACATACGTAAAAATCAGCACTAAGAAGTTAAAGATACTTTATACTATTTTTACTTATATTTCAATCAATATAGCAAAAAAAGTCATTTTTGTAATTAATGTTAACAGATATCTGACTTTGCCATGACTTCCGGAATAACATTTACTAAAACCAAAAATCCAACCAATTTTTTTTAAGATAATTTTTTTAAACAATAATTATTAAAAAAACAGTGTCTTTTTTTGTTTTTTTTTTTTAATATAACAAAAAGTACTGGCTATATCACTTTACTCATAAAAGACCGTTTGTAGAGGATTCAAATGATAGTCAATAAAATATACGATTCAAATGATAGTCAATAACATATACTTTGAGCTGCCTAAAGATGAAAATTGTCGCTTTAATAATTTTTATTCAATTGCACAATAAACAAATTAGGCCCTTATCTTGCAAGTGCCGTGTATATAGGCAAATGGTTCAATTTAAATTTTTAAAACATCTTTTTTAAAGTTAAGATTAAAAACTACAAATTGTATATCTTACATTTTCATATAAGTTTGAAGAACATTGTTAAAAATGCTTATGAACCTAGCGCGCCGAGCGAACATTCGCGATCGAGACGTACTGAGTCGACTGTGAAGCCACCCAGCAGCAAAGGAGAAGCGAGGTTGCGAATTTTCGCTCGACGCGCTAGTTTCATAAGCATTTTTAAACAATGTTCTCCAAACTTATATAAAATGTAATATATACAATTTGTAGCTTATAATCTCAACTTTAAAAAAGCAGTTTAAAAAATTCAAATCGGACCATTTGCCTAATATTCGGGGCACTTGCAAAATAAGGACCTAATTTGTTTATAGTGCGATTGAATAAAAACTATCAATGCAAAAATTTTCATCTTTCGGCAGCTTAAACTATATGTTATTGGCTATCATTTCCCTAAAAAATTAGCTTTTAATATTGAAAATTAACGGAGATACGAATTTTTGAAAAAAGGTCTGTTTTAAGCGTTTTTATGGCTTTTCTCAATAAAAAATGGTCGGATCGGAATTTTTCAAAAACCCTTTTGTAGGTTTTTGAATTCGCTACAAACGGTCTTTTATAAGTAAAGTGATATAGAAAGTACTTTTTGTTATATTAAAAAAAAAAACGACGAGAAGGCTCTTTCTTTAAAAATGATTGTTTAAAAAAATTACCTGAAAAAACATTGGTTGGATTTTTGATTTCAGTAATCTACAGGTTATTCCGGAAATCATGGCGCAGTCAGATATCTGTTAATATTAATTACAAAAAAAATCTATAATGATTGGCCTATTACCTTTAGCACCGGGCTCCTGGTAATTGGCCGTCGCGTCGGCCCAAGCTAGCAGGTACGCGTACACTAAAAGTACATACTTACACTACTTAAACCCATACATTTGGTTCCTGAGAAAATAAGTAACGTCTGGGAGCCCTGGGATCTTGGACTATTATTTTGCAATGAATTAATATTACCCTGTTCGACAACAAAAATATATACAAAATTATTTAGGTTAAAGTTTACAGCGTGATCTTACCAAAGACTTGTGAAACTATCCGAAACCAATTTAAAGACGATCATTATTTGACGTTAAATCACTTAATGATCATTTTCTATCAATTTTTATTAATATTTTTATTTCTTTATACCCAAGGGCCGTTCTATCAATAGAGCCTGATATTATCCTGATACTTAAATTTAATGATGTGTTGCCTTACATAATTACTGCCCGAAAGGTATATTTTATAATACTTAGTATTATTAGCGAAGCGAATTGCAAACTAAAATTTATAGTCGGCTGTAGAGCATCAGGCCACTTTAGAAATTAAGTACTAAATTTTTATTTCATTGGTTATAAATTAAAGCATTAAAAGAATACACCATAATATAAATTTCTGAAAATTGACATTTATTCTAACGTAAGCCGAAGTGTTATTAGCTCAAATTTTTTGACACATATCGAGAGCCCAATTGTATGAGCTTGTTAATATGTTAATGTCCGACTGGTATATTATTTGACAAATAATAATATTATGTCAAAGTCAGTTAAATATGAAATATTACCCTAGGGCGTTATTAAAAAAAACGCCCTAGGGCCTACAATTTACCAATAAATAAACAATCAAATTATCTTCATTTAAGCATTTATTACGAAAATACAAACATACTTACACAATATACTTATCATAATAAAAATTATTTTTTAAAGTAAAACGTACAATTTTTAAACTGACCGGAAAATTCCACATTTCCATACCCCACCGCAGTTGCTGTGTTACCTGGGGTGTTACTTGAAGTAATACTTTTCCCAACTACAAGGGAAGCATTAGCCAATTTTGAGCTTTCACTATCATCCACGTATTCTCGTGCTACCGAAGAACTCTTTCAGCCTCCTAACCTCATTAAGCTCTCGGAACTACCTCCCGTATCAGAATGAATTGTTGCCGTTGTACGTCTGAAACAATGACCTGTGTACGCCTTAGCATCAGGTAAACCCAAATATGTAGCAATCTTAAAGGGAATATTTCCAAATGTATTTTTACCTATAGGCTGCACAGTACATCGTTCATCACGATAGCACAAATAAACCTATCAATAGGTGCACTTTTAGGTCGCAAATAACGCATAGTCCCGAATTAACTTTGTTGCACACATTTCACTGTCATCAATAACCAAAAAGCTCCTTGCTTGCCCATTTTTACTTAATGGAATGCAATAAGTATATGCTGACCCATATCACGAACATCGGAAAACTTCATTTTCACAAGCTCGTCTCTTCTACAAGCTCCGAATACACCTATCACTAATGCAACTTTATCTGCCAAATATTTTTCAGTCGGCGCTTCTTTCAAAAAAAGTTATAACTTGTTCGCGAGTCAGATCCTTCGACTTTTTAGGCTGATAATTTCCCCCAAGTTGCTTTAGAAACTGTTGCAGAGAAATCAACTTTTCATTAATTCTTATCTTCTTATGAACTATTAATTCTTTACGTAACATTGAAAACTTTCTCCAAAGGGAATTTGAAGAATATGACTCTGACAAATCTTGAAAATAAGCCATCAAAACGGTTTTGTCCACACGGTCCACGCAGTGTTCCTTCAGCCAGGCCTCAAAATGAAAATATTCTTTTTCGTAAATCCGTCTAGTTTTTTCTGGCACAAGCGCATGCTCAGCTTAAGCAGCTTTCACTAAAATATCTTGGGGGAGATGGGTATTTTCCACTACTTCGGACATTTTTATGCCTCAATCGCAAAATTATTTTTTATGTGCTGTCTTATTGACAAACAACTTACAACCATGGTTACCACAATGACGTTTCGACAATTTTTTTAGGTAAATGCTAGTACTTAATTTGGTTTAAACTAATACATTGAAAATTCATTCAAATTTTTCTCATATAAAGAATATTTAGTCGGACATTAAACGTTGAAGGCACCATGGGTATTAAAGATAATACCGCTTTTGGTCAACGTATATCCCTCGGGCCAAAGGCCCTCGGAAAACACACCATCGATTTCAAGCGTTATTATCCTTATAATACCCTTGATACCTTAATAACTATTATATAATAATTTATTAAAAAAAAAAAAAAAAAAGTAAAACATTAAAAAAATATATATTAATCCTTTTAAAACATTTTGAGTATTTTTAAACCTTTGCCTAATTTATAAGTGCCTTTACGTGTACAATTTACCAAATTTTTATATGGCTATACGAGTATATAAATATTATACTTGGATTTTATTTTATTAGGATTATGCTAACAAAGTCATCTGTATTTTGTAAAATATTTAGTAAATGTTCTTAAATTGTAAAAAAAGGTCCTAACATCTTAAATCCGGATAAGTTTTATTCTTAAATCTTCTTTTTCATAAAATAAAGAATAGGTGTTTTTCGAAAATAATTATTTTAAAATTAGTAAATATGTTCTAAAGTTTTTTGGCGGTTTTAATAAGTTCTCGTTGGGTTACTCGCTGGGAAATTTCTAAAGAATGAGACCACTTTGGTCCTGGTCCGAGGTATAGTGAACTGAGTGTTAGGTTAGGTTAGGTAAGGTTAGGTTTAAAGTGAGTGGACTTTTTACGCCCTCCACCGCGACCGCTCGGTCTATTGTGGCTAACACCTTTTTATGTTTCTCCCAACTGGATTAGACTTCCAACGAATCCGATATCAGATTGGGAGAGAGTTTTTACATCTCCTTTTACTCGTGTCGTGACCGGACACGAGCACAATATGTGTTCTGGTGTCCCTGTCTCCTGGAAAGTATGACGAGCAGACAATTAGATCCGTCATTCCCTCCTCTCCTGGTTTAGTGCCGTGGGTAGCTACCAGGTCCTTGTTACAGAAGCAGATACTTCTTTTGAGGCCGTTTCTCTAGTATTTCCTTATGAAAATGGTTCTATCCGTTTTCTGTTTAAAGCCAGGGACCCCTTTTTCCTACAAAAGCGGTTCTCCGCCTTCTGTTTGGATTTAAAGATCCCTTTCTAAGCTCTTTCTTTCTTCTATCTTTCTTTCCTGTTTGTTTGTGATGGATTAGCCCCTTCCCGTGAAACAGGCGCCTGTGACTTTAGGGGCACCTTTCGAAACGGATTTACCCGTTTTGGTCGGCGCACCTTTGTCTGCTTGTGACCTTGGGTGGCACCTCTCGAAACGGATTTATCCGTTTCGGTCAGCGCACCTTTGTCACTTTTTTTCCTATGAAAGCGGTTCTGTCCTTTCTGTTTGGAGCTAGGAAAGTAATAGTCCACCACGGCAGAGCCCCGCATTACCGCAGTAAGGCTAGATACTCTGAAATGTCGCCCTGTATCTCAGAGGCACCGTTGGAGACACCTGTTTACAGACCACTGTTGAGTTAAGCCTTGTGTTCATCTTATCTTCGGATTCCGTTCCATACGGAAACAAGAGTTGCCGATAACCAGCAACTCTAGCGCATGTTCCAAAAGATCCTACTGGGCACAACTACGACAACGACGTGCGAACACAGCGGTTGAACTGAGTGTGCTCAAGTCCTATTGACCTCAATGAACTGGCAGATCGCTGTAAACAGAAAAATTAAAAAAAAAACAGAAAATTTAAAAAACTTTTGTATGTTTGAGTGGCAGGCAAGTCGGCCACCGTTATCAAGATAAAATTAAATTAAAAAAAAATAGAAACTAAAACTAAATCTGCAAAAATTTTGTTTAAAAAATTTAGAAACTCTAAGAGCTTTTTTAATATTTATACGTTTTGTCATAAAATAATATAAAAGAAAACTGTTACAAAAATTAAAATTCCAATAATTTTGTTGCATGCTAAATTTTAAAGAAGCCTATAATAGGTACAAAAGATAATTTTTGTTTTGATTTTTTTTCCAGTGTTGATAGGTATATTTTTCCAAGTTGCGTTCATTTTGCACATTTCCATAGGGCGTTTTTTTGCTTTTTTTAAATTAAATTTACTTTCTATATTTGCCTAATATTTTATTATAACAGTTAATTAAAGTTCGCAGGGAATAACTGACAATATCTTTTGTTAGCAAAACTGTTTATTTAATGAAAAATGGCTTTAACCCTTAAATTATTCAAATACATATCATAAAACAAAAATCTCTGGAATGTCATAAGGTCGACGCCATAAGACATTAAGAGAAATATTTACTGACACGTTACTTCCATAAACTTCCACTTTTTATAGGCAGCCACCACGTTGCACAGTGAGAAAGATCAATTTTATTTCATGACGGTGATTTTATTTATCTACAATGGTTAATTCTTGATCACATAATTGCTATATTTTCCCACGAGCCATCTCTAATTGACTCCTCGACCTTAAAACCAAAGAACTTTATCCTGCAATACTCGGTGACTAAAAGTAAGAATATAAAAATAAAAAATGATGTAAATGAATTCATCGATCATAACCTTAAACAACCTTACATTTTTTTAAACACAAATATTTTTTTACTGTGTTTCTTAGTATACATATTTTAATTCTGAAACCTGTAAAAATAAATCCTTAAAGCTCAACCTCAAATCATAAAAACTAACCTTAAAATCTTAAAACCTAAGATTAACTAACTGCCAAAAGAAAGTCCGCTTGTTAAATAACTCTTTAATTTATGATAATAATTATTTAAGATACATATACCTAAGCCTCAAATTGTAACCTATTTTTTATTAAAAAAATCACATATCCTTGCTGAACGACCCTGTACACCTATTTGTCAAATACCCTGTATAGACTTAATATTCAATAAAAAAGTTACACCTTATACTTTGCATTATCTTAAAAGATATAAATAACAATCTTGGATAGGCTTTTACCCTTTTATTTATTCACAACCAAAATAGACTCATATCTAATCTTAACAGCGAAGATGTAATCGCTCCATTGTTAAATCTAAAAACATTTTTGTTTATTTGCAATGAATCCCAACAATATAATGACATTTCAACAATTATTTTGTATCTATTGAAGCCTGAAGCAATTAAACTGCTCACGACTTTATAATGTACTTTTTCAAAACATTTTATTGTTGATGTATTATGTTTATGTGGGTACCTGAGATTTGATTACAGTATAAGTACATATGACACAAAGAACCAGTAAAGAATTATTAACTACTAATATTCCCGTACTCGGCAGTAACTAGACGTGGATTTAAATTTACAATTTACCATTTAAAGTGGACATTAGAACTTTTTAACAATAAAGAGCTAAGCTACGTCAAACTTTCCATATGTTTATTTAACTATTTTTACTGCTCTGTTAATCTCTAATTTTCAAATTTTATTTATGGTATATTTAAAACAACAAGAGAGTTTTGATTATAATGATACCTATTATAAAAATACATTTAAAAATTTTAGGAAAAATGATGACGTTAGTGATTTTCTGTGCCGCATAAAAAAACATTTTAATTTTGGCTTTTTCTCTTAGTTTTGTTTAATCACGCTTTTATGGAAAATTCACTATTAAATTTTAACACTTTAAGAATAGACAATAGACCTTTTTAAAAGGGCTTAAATTTATTAAAAGAACTCTGGCATTATTTTCTAAAAAAAAGTGTTCCAGTGTTCCATTGGTTTACTGGGTAAATATTTTTCCTATTTTAAAAACCGTACCTTTTATATGTTTTTAACAGAAATAGCACACTTTTCAGCTGTAGAATGTCATTTACATTCAATTTTAATAAAAAATTTAAAGTTTTAAAATATATTTTAGTTTTTGTTATATTAGTAATTAAGTTACAACTTACCTTGCAGTAACCTACCCTATTTTATTTTATTTACAATCCTAATTTTAATTTACTATGCCACCTAATGTTTCAGATAAATTTAATATTATTATTACAGCCACTTATTTGATATTATTTTTGAGATGGGACGGGTACCCGGTGTAGATCCGGTACCCGGCGAATCCGGCAATTTTTCAGGATCCGGTCGGGTACCGGGTAATTAGGTCTAGGATAAAATTTTTAAAAAGTTATTTCAAAAACGACCATTTATTTTAATTAAACATAAATCAGTAGAAGAATTAATATTCGTAATTCAAAAGAGGTAAATTATGGTAAAGAAATCCAAGCTGTTCAGCACGATCCGGGTGCCCAGCTACCCGGCATAAGCTTGCACCGTGTACTCGGTTGCCGGATACCAGGCAAAAGTAGGATGCGATGCATCTCTAATTATTTTAACCTTGGAATTTAACCAAGATATTTTCCTGAAATTTCCACACACACATTTCCACAATCCTGTTCGGAAAAAAAATATCTCCAAAAAACTGTTACTATTTTTATTAAGTTTATAAACGCTTTAAAAACCTTCTGATAAATATAAAGGTTTTTTTTTGCTTCTGCTTTTTTTTATCTTAGCATTAGTCCTTTTTTCCAAAAAATTTTTAAAAAATGGTATTTTTCGGAAACCCGAGTTGTCGCATAGGCATTTTTTAAATACCGTAACTCGGAATTTTAAATATAAATTTTTAACCGTTTAAACGATTTAATGTAATAATTAAAATAACTCCAAATAAAATTAATATTTGAAGTTCCGAGTTAAGGTATTTAAAAAATGCATATGCAACAACTCGGGTTTCCGAAATATACAATTTTATTTTTTTTGAAAAAAAGGACTAACTTACTAAAGTAAAAAAAATGTGCCGAAACATTAGTTTAGGTCTGGAAAACCTGTTTCTAAATAGTAAAGAAAAATTTTTCAAACAAAAATATTTTTATGGAAAAAAATATCCAATTTTTTGTTTGTATTGAAATGGCTTATAATTTTACACAAAGCCATAAAATTAAATTCTGAACAACTTATCCTTATAAATTTTTTTGATATTTTGACAAATAAGGGGATTTTCGGTCAACCGACCTAACAAAATTTAAATTTACTTCCAAATAACAAATGACAATCGGGATCGTTCAATTGTTTCTAAGGTTTTAAGTGATGCAGAGTTGATCTGCAAAATCGATTGTTTTTTAAACGTCATAATAATTTTTTCCATATGTCGCATACTTTCTGGCGGTCACTGTATTATATATATATATATATATATATATAATATATATATATATATTCTATTATAATATAGATTATCTCAAATCATTGTTTTATAAATATAATAATATTTTATATATGTCGCATACTTTCTGGCAGTCACTGTATATATATATATATATATATATATATATATATATATATATATATAATATATATATATATATATATATATATATATATATATATATATAATATATATATTTTATAAATTTGCTAAAGAGTGTGATTTGTATTAGAGGGAAAGCAATCTTAAAAAAAAAATGCAAATCGAATATGGAAGTCTTAGACTACCATCAAAAAAATATCAGATTTATTAAGTAACAACAATCTAAAGTAAATTTGATATTTTATACAATATTCAGTGGGAAATTTAAATAAAAGAAATTTACGTTTAAATTTCATTGTTCAAATTATTACATGCCCGTAATTTATTTCCGTAATATGTGTAACCTGTCACAGTGAAAGTAAAAGGTAAAGATTGTTAAAGAAGCATCTGTCCGTACTATTTTTTAACAGATGCATAATAAAATAATCAATAAATTTGAATATACTGTTAATGTCTTTATTTTTTCGGTTCAATTTAAATACCCAAATGTCATTATGCCTATTAAACATTAACTTTTATCCGAGCAGGTGCAGTGGCATAAAACATCTTTAAAATTATTAATTTAAAGTTACTGCAAAGATAGGATAAATGCAAGTCTAAGCCGGCTGATATGTATTACATATTTTTTTTCCAAAAAAGAAATTTGTAATTGAACTTAAATTTAAAAGGTATCGCAATATTTTTAGGGTGTAATCTACGTAAGAAAATGGAATATTTTTTTTATAAATATGTTGTGAGACAGGCTTCCCACATTAGGTAAAGTCTTCTCTAGGACCTTTTTTGTTGGTCAATAAAAAAAACAATTAATATTTTAAACTTTTCTGGATTTTTAAAAAGAGTAAAAATTAAAAATTTCATCTTTTTGTTGGTTCCTACCATAGAGGGATATATAAAGAAAATTTACGCCAACCTTCATAAAAATCGGTTAATTAGAACTATTAAATTATGTAACAAACGTTTAAAAAAAGCAGTATTAAGAAAAACGCGGTTAAAAATTTAAATTAAACTTTAGGTGGTCTAATAGATAGAACCGTACATATTACTTATATTTTTCCAATCAGCGATTTTTGCTGCATATTTTTTTTTAACCTCATATTGAATATTTAACGAATTTTTTGCGGAAAGATGAGCACTTCCTTCTTCTTTTGGAGCACTTGAAGCTCGAAACTCAGAACTTTTGATTCTAGCTTCATTGCGCCAAGCAACATCTTTAGCTATATCTTTTAAAATAATTCTAATTAAAAACAAAAGAATATATCGACATTTGCAATAGTTTAAAAAGGCTATTTTATAACCTTTAAAATTTTTTGTTTTAGGTAAGTACAAACAATTTTACTATTTGACTGCAATCTACAAACCCATAACAAATGTAAGTATAAAATAGCTTATTTATTTGAACCAGATTACATTTTAATTATTATAATCTAAACTTTAAGGTTGCATTTAAAAAAATATATATTTTTAATTTAGATACTCCTAATCTATCTAATTGCATCGTCACCCGGAAGAAAAAAGACACAATCAAAAATGCTTAATTTGAATAAACGAGTAATGAAAAAATCTGAAATTTGTTGATACTACGAAAACAGTAGTAGTTAATATTTATTAATAAAATATTTCCTTTCAGCAAATAGTGAGCGATTGGCCTTATTGACAGCCTATTTTGATTTTTAAATTAGTTTAATTAGTCCAGTAAATGAAAGGACAAAGATGTAAATAAATCTGTACAGTTTTCCTTTGGGGCACAATTTTTAGGCCTTGAGGATGCTTTCAAATAAGAAAAAAGTTTGAAAAGAAAGTATTGAAACCACAACATTGTCTAACACTTTCAAACAAACGTTAAAAAAAAGTTTATCGATACTAACAAGTGGGTAAGGGCTGAAAATAGCCCCTTAAGGCCCGAAAAATCGGTTTCTCAATAATATCTACCAAAATATGCGAATTGAATAATTTTTGTTAAAACAAAAAATGAAGATCGCCTTGTAGTCTACAAAAATAGTCCCAATATATATTTTTTTAATCGATATTTTTTGAGATAACGGTACCCAAAGGTTCCCTTATTTTAGCCTCCGCTCCACCACTAGAATGCGGACACAACAGGGCGAACGAATTGTTCCATTACTCGGGCAATAATGTACAATTTTTAATCATTTAAAGTTCATCGGAATGGGAAAACCCGTACTTATCATGGCATATGAGTTTGGGTTTATTCTGATGTTTCTAGAATATTAAAGAAGCGGTCAAAGTTCTTTTTTCACAATATTTGGATAGTAAATGGGCTATAAATTTTATAATATTTGAAATTTTGTTAGTTTCACATGTCACCGCTAAAGGGCTTTTTTCGACATTTCGACCGAAATGGTTTATTTTCTCAAAAAAATTAAATACATTGGTATAATTTTTTCTTTATAAAAAAGTAGGTAAATAATGAATAAACAAGCTCGCGAAAACCGTATCTCGATATCTTGTTCCTTACCTAATATTTAGAACAAAGAAAATTTTATACGTCAATATCTCAAAAAAATTTAAAAGCTACAAGAAATTTTATAGAACATTAGTTATGTATTTTTACGAAACCTTTAATTTAAGTAATATTAGGTTTTTGTCTAAATGCAATACTTTTTGAGTTATAATCAATAAATCAAATTTTCAGGATTTTCCTACTGGAATTCAATTTTTTTATTATAACTCGTAAAGTATTGCATTTAGACGAAAATATTATATAACCTAAATTAAAAATTGCGTAAAAATACATAATTAATGTTTTACAAAATTTCTTGTAGGTTTTAAAGTTTTTGAGATATTGACGTATAAAATTTTCTTTGGCCTTAATTTTAGGTAAGGAACAAATATCGAGGTAAGGCTTTTTGCGAGCTTGTTTAGGAATTATTTAGCTACTTTTTTGTAAAAAAAAACCAATGCATTAATTTTTTTGGGGAAATTAACCATTTCTGTCGGAATATCGAAAAAAGCCCTCTAGCGGCGACATGTGAAACTAACAAAACTTCAAATATTATAAAATCTATAGCCCAGGAATAGCTTCTGTCAACTAGCCTAAGCTTGTTAAAATCGGCTTAGCCCTTTTAAAGATACAAAGTGTTTTTTACGAAAACCTTTAAATCCCCTTCGGCCCTTCACCACTTTATTTTTAGAGATACAGCAAAAATCGCTGATCAAAAAAGGTTCAAATTATGCTCGACTTTAAAGATCAGGTATTTTTCTGTTAGGTTAATATAGAAAAATTCACAGAAACATCACTTTTTTAGATTCAAGATTGCAGTTACGCCCCCTAGCGGCCATTTCAGAAACTTGAAAATAATTTCCAGCTATTTCTCTTGACCACTTTTACCAAAAATTTTTTTCCTCAACGCTGTGCGATAAACATTTTCTGAGATACAGTCGGCGTCCTTCCTTATTTAACACCCGGTACATAAATAGGCTCACTTTTAGTGTTATTTTGTTAATTAAAACTTACACAAAAGCAGTCACAATTACAAAAGAGTTATTTTCTTCATAAAAATCCTTTCTTACATAAATACTGTAAAATTTTGTCTTAAGTAATTACTTTATGTATTTAAAAGTAAAAATTTAAGACTATTCGTCTGGCTGTGACAATTGAATCTCAGTGGGGATAAAAAAGAGTACGTATTGATGGGTTAGTGGCAGATTTTAGATATTTAAATGATGTAGATCTTCCTAAGTATTATTTGTCCTTTTTTTATTTGATTTTTTTGCATATAACACAAAAATTGTATTTTTGAGCTTATGTCACTTTTCTTCCCGAGTAACCATATAAAAGAATAAAGCATTTATTTTGGGATATAATCTAAATTTTTACTTTAAAAAATTCTTGACAACTTTTTTATTAAAAGCCCAAAACTTAAAATACATTACTTTCCAAATCTTTATTTCATATCTGTCCTTTTTATCATTATTTTATTAGGTACTTCTACTTTGCCTCCGAACTTTTTTATACTTTTTTGTATCCGCTTTTAAAAAGAAAGGACTATTTTACGGACTCATTATAGTCGATAAAATAAATCCTTTTGGGACTTCGTCCCAATAAGTCATCATGGAAATTTATTAATTACAACAATTAATCACCTAATTTTTTTAATCTTTGACATTTTCCAGATATCGTCTGGCCTCAAACTATTAATCACACATAAAGTAATTCTGCATTAGTGGGGTTTCATCTATTTTTGGCCATAAAAATTTAAAAAATAAAGATATTAGCATGCTTTTTTTCATTTTGTTCTATTTTACGGCGGATTTAAGAATTTAAAAAAAAAATCAATGATAAATTTTATTTTGAAAATACAAAAATATGGTATTTTCAAGTTTTTGGTCAAAATCCATCTATTTAGCAATTTCTAGTAGTTTGTTTATATTTTATGTGTAAAAACAAATATTTTCAAAAAAATAAAATTGTCATATTTCGAAATTCTTAATTTTTTTTTTTTTTTTTTGATAATTTTTTACTATCGAACCCACGGCCGATTTTGTTAAAATTTGGTATACAAGAGTTTTTAATCTCGAATCTAAAGTGAAATTTTGTCGGAAACCTCTAATTTTTAAGTTATAACACCCTACTCGGACCTAAGCTCAAAAATGCACAAACTTTCCTAAAATTCCTCCTTCTTGAAACTGGACACCGCCAAACTGAATGATTTTATGGTAAAACATTTATTATTTATTAGGAAACAATTATTTTTACGTTTTTTTAATTGTTATTTTTAACAAAAAACACCACCAAAAGAAAAAATATTTTTACTTTTAAAAAGCCAGCAAAGCTATATAGGGATTTTTAAGCAGTGGTACAACTTGAAAAACATTTAAAAAGCACCTATTAAGTTAGCATTAACTGCATTTATTTTGTTTGTGTTTAAAAAAGATAATATTGTCAATTACATAATATATGCCTCATCAACAAACCTAAAATCAGAAAAATGTGCCCCTGCCGTTGTTGTATTAATATCTAACTTCTAAAAAAACACCTTGCAATGTAAGATTCAAATAATGCTTTCACTTGGATTAAATACTTTTTATAGAATTTTTCGATTTCTTTATTAAAAATATTCTTTAATTTTTTTTAAACATTTATGCTGGTACCACAATTTAAATTTTAAATATGGCGCCTTTCAGTTTCACCAACTAATTTGTTTAAAAATCCTTAGATAATTTTGTTAATTGTTTTTAAATATAAAAATAAAAAAAAATATGTGGTTTTTAGTAAAACTAAAAAGTAAATAATCGGGGAATTTACATTCCAAAAAAGTGGAGCTCCTTTAGTGCACAATTACCATACATAATAAAAAGTTTAAATGTTTTTTAAAGCATAAACAAAAAATTTTGTCTGTAACACTTACCCAAATCAGTTATTTGGGACTTGTCTGCAGCGATTCGTACTAAAAAACTTTATTTTATTTACTTTTACAAAAATAACTATCATATGACAATTTTCTCTAACAGTTTGCTCTGCGTAAAGCTAACCTAATCTTAATGCTATAGAAATCATTATTTTAAAACTGAAACTGAAACCCACCAATATAGCCCATAAAATAATCATTAAAATTTAAACAAATAATAAAAGATGCATCTAGAATTTTGACATAAATAGATATAATCAATAGGGAGTGGTTAATGCCAAATTTGAAATAGGTAATGTCGAAATCCATGGCTTTATCCGCTAAGATAGGCAAGATAGTAAATATTACGGACATAATACGGTATTGCAATAACCATCATTATTTCCAATTGAAATGTTTCATTACTCGACGATTGTAATAAATTGACAGTTACGATTAAATTGCTAAGATTTTAATAAGTTTGTAGGACAAAGCACTCATTACATCTTCCTATTAATTCAAATGGCTTTCGTTAAAGGTCAATGGCAAAACGTATTAAAATGTTTAGAATAATGACTATGCAATGTTAAATAACATCGCTAGGATTTGAGACAAATATAAGATTTAGCTAGTTAAGTAGAAACTTATGTTTAATTGGATACTTAGTTGTTATTTTTATTGACAAGGTTAGGATTAGAAGTAAAAATAAACATAAATATAAATCAGGAGGACAAATTTAAAGCGCACAAATAAAAAACTTTAAAATACATATATTTTTAAGAATATCCTAAACATATTTGGCAAAATAAAAGCATTTTTACATAAAAAATATTGTATTTAATTTTTGGTGTATTGCAAAGGAAAAAAAAGCTTTTTTCTGTATACTAAGCTTATACCTTTTACGTATTATAATGCTTTAATTAATTGAAAACTTGTTACTCCGCCAAACAAAAATGGCATTACTAAAAAAAGCATTACTTAAGAATTAACTACAGGGCAAAGGATATGTGTTTATAATCCTGCGATTATCACTAAAATGGCGCACAGCGTTCGACAGTAGTTTCTGTTTAATATATTTAGAAGTCCACTAGGGGGTGCATACACTACAACAAACAAACAAAACAAAACAAAAAAAACATGCAACGCCATGCTTTACGCTTCTTCTTCTTCTTTTTTCTTCCCTGGGAGCAGTCTTGATTCACTTTCGGAGGCAGCGCAGCCTCTTGGGCTTTTATGCCTAATCTCCCGTTAACTTTTATATCAATTCTCCCATTAGTCTTGTTCCTTCTACAAGTCTGTATAACACCGAGACTGGTTGGTCGATATATTCCTGTGGGCTCATTTTTGGTTGCCCAAATATTTCCTTTTATTTGTGATCCAATGCCTCACATTCGCACAGGATATGGTAGGCTGTTTCTTCCCCCTCGTTGCACATTCTGCAACTTGGGTCCCCATTGTATGAGCCTATCTTGTGTAGGTGTCCTCTTAAGTTATCGTGCCCTGTTACCCTACTGTTATGAGAAGCCCTATTTTGTGAGTTCTTCCTTCGTTCTTTTGGATGGACCTCTTATGAAGCATTTTCCATGTGAAATTCTACTAAGGCCCCAGTATTCCTCGTGTTTGTTTTAAATCCATTTCCTGGTAGCCCTTGTGCTGTAATTTTGGTCACTTCAAGGGCAGGTTCTGGTTCAAAGAATGGTGTGAATGATCCCTGTCTCGCTAGCTCATCCGCTTTTTGTTCCCTTTTATTCCCGAATGTCCTAGTACCCAAAAGTTATTTTCTGGTTCGTTCTCTTGGACTTTCAGTTCGTTTGGCATTGCCCCAGGACGCCTGGCTGTCATTATTATGCAGATTCGCTTGTTTTTATAAGCCTTCCTGTTATTTTCTTTTGCACAGTGCATTAAAGCATATATTTCCGTTTAAAATACAGAACTGTGTGTTCCTAGTGGAATAGAGAATTGTGAATTCCTTATTTCACTATAGACGCCTGCTCTAGTTTTCTGGTCAGTTTTGAAACCATCCGTATGCCAGACGATGTTTCCAACCGTGCCGCGGAGATCGAGTTGCTGCTACTCACTTCGATCTGGAATTTTTACCTTGAAGGTTTTTGTTAAAATGATTTAATTGGGAATCATTTGGTCTGTTTTTCTCCTAGATGTTGCCCCAACCTGGATTTTTATGTTTTCTTAACTAGCATAGACACCAGTTGGTTTCTGTTGCGTGGAAGTAGCTCATTCTTGCCTTTTCATCCCTATGAGGTTAAGTGGTGAAAGGTCTAAGAGACACTCCATGGCTGCTTTGGGGTTGTTTATTTCTTGCTATAGATAAGCAAGCAGGTCTCTGTACCTTGGCCAGTTCTGTTACAGCAGTTCTTGTCGCATTTTTTGTAAACCATACCAGTGATGCGTATGTTTTTGGGTGTGATAACCAATAAACATGTTTCGTTTAAGGGCCCATGTTTTCCCATGAGCGCGTCTGATTAACATTAGTTTTTCTTATTTTCTGAAGGATGTTGGTTCCAGGTAAGTTTATAGTGTAGGATGACACCCAAATATTTTATCTCTTCCACATTGCTTAAGCTAATAGGTTCTGTTTGTTATTTAGATATAGTGTACACTATTGTACACTTTTTTACTAAACGCTCTTATGGAAGATGTTAAGACTACGTAGGTAGAAAAAGTGTAAAATAGTGTAAAATATTACTGAATAACAAATAGACCTTATATTTAACATAATATCGTTGTTGCCAATAATGGAAAAATAAAGAAAGTATATTGGAAACCTTGTTCGGCACCAAATGGCTGCGAGCTTTTAGCAGTTCTTTTTTTTTGACAGGTTCAAAAAACCCAGGCAAATTTTTTGACATTCCTTTTCTCTATCTCTTTAGAAACAATGACAAACTTATTAGTTACCTTTAAAGGCAACAAGGACTATGTGATTCTTATTTTGACTTTCTCTTTCCTAATATTTTTACAAAATCATATTCCAGAAGTCTATTTTTTTTGGTATATTCGTGATTTCACGTCACCATTCTAATGGAGTTTATTAAATAATTTTTTAAACATTATAAATTTGGTAAATAATAATAAGTTTTAATTAAAAAAATGTAAATTGTAAAGATTTGATAAGATAAAATTATTATCGCTTAAATCACTAGCAAAGTTTTTTCTGTAAATATTTTTATTTATCAGAGCATATAGGTGTCAAAAAAAAACTAAACGAAACGTTGCGTTGGCAGGATCAGATTAATTTGGAATAAATTAGTAATATAAAATTTATATCAGGTATTCTCGTGTCACAGATGATCATGTTATTATATGTACTAATTTAAAGACTTGAATAAGTTTACTCATTTCTACTTTCGATTCAATGAATCATCGGCAGATTTGTAGTCGTAAAATGTAAATTAGTGAAGTCATGATTTGTTTTCCAAAATTAGGGAGATTTTTTATTGTTTGTCAAGTGAAGCCGTAAACTCTAAAAATTAAAAGTTATTACTTTTACCCATTTGATAATAATTATTAATCCCAATATCCTTTTACAGGTTTAACAAAAAAGGGAGAGTAACTGCCTCATTTTTTAAATACATTATTATTATGTTAAAGAAAATAGAAGTCCAAGAAACCTTAAATGATAAATGGATTTTTAATAAATAAAACCAAATGATTTTAGTTAATTTAACAGTTAAATTACATCCTGCAAAGGATACAGTTAATTATAAAAGGGATAGCTAATAATGTACAGAATTTTTTAAATGATAAGTATTCCTAATTTTAGCTCGCTGACAGCGTACAAATAAAATCACTGGGTAGACCTATTTCAGATCTGAAGCTTACTCAGGCTCATGAATCTACTAAAGCCTGTTATTATACAGCTAACCAGCTCTATATTTTTCTGTAGCTCAAGATTCTTAACAAGGCAGGACCTAAATACACAATCGCAAAAACAGAGCAACCAAGAAGCTGATAAAGAAAAAAATAAAATAAGTGGTTGAAAAAGGGATTCTTTTTATTATTATTTTATTTCAGTTAGTTCACGCAAGCTTAAAATTAAAGTAGTCCTAATGTATCGTGGTTGTCTTAGGTAAAGATCATGTGTTACTTAATGTTTCGAAGTTCTGGAGTTTTGATCTCTGAAAAAAAATTAACACAAAAAAAGTTTAAAGCTTTTTTAGATCGATTGTAAAAGGATGCATGTCAGTCGGATAAAGGTTTAACAAAAAATGGGGAGTAACTGCCCCTATTTTCATATAAATTATTATTATGGGAAAGAAAATAGAAGTACTAAAGGGCCAAGAAACCCTAAATGATGAATTGATTTCCCATAAATAAAAACAAGTGCTCTTTAGTAGATTTTAGAGTTAAATTGCATCCCGCGAAGTATACCGGATACATCGAATTCCCACATTTTGTGTCATTATGTATTTCGCTTCTGCATTAAGCGTATCCTACTTAAAATGAATTTAATAAATTAAAAACATGATCATTTTTTTGTAAAAAAAGATTTATATAGTTTGTCCCAAATATATGACGTAATAGAATTTTTTTACGGCAAACAAGCTCATATCACGTCGAATTTAACTCCCAAAATTTTTTTTCCGTGATGAATAATAAACCATATTTTATTCACATAAGCAATATCATCTTCATTACAATGTAAACACTTGTAAGAGATTTTTGACTCTTGCCAATCAACTCCGCATGTTCAAAATTTCGAAATTCCCAAAAAAATAATCACTTTATGACACATTCTGTATATTTAAAAGTTACGCTCGCTAACAAAACAATGTGATTTAGAATCAAAAAGATCCTATAATTTTTTTGAGATCGACATTCTTTAAACAATCGTATTAGGATGACAGCTATCAAAAGAAGTTTCCCATGTTTATTATTATTATTATTATTTTTTAATTCCGAAATTCGTATATGCAGAATCGATTTGAGAGGGTCGAAAACCCTTTTTCCCAAATTTTGAGCATGTATTAAACATTATCAAAGTAGATAAAAAACAGTTTATTTTTGCAAGTGTATTTTATAGTATATGGCACAAGAGAAAATATAAAAATTGGGCAATTAGGTATAACTTAATATCCGCTTTAAAAATTCTCTTAACAAAGCTTTCTGATTCCAACTTAAAAAAAAAAACATCGATAAAGTCATTTCCTAAATACTTTTGTTAAAAAAAGGCGCTTATAAAAATTCTAATTAACGGGTTTAAGCATAAAAGGAATTACTTGTTTTTGATATATTGAATTTACTCAAAGTTACAGACTAAACACAACAATTTTTTTGGTTTTAAACAAGATATTATTATATGTTTTGATTCGTTAGTTCAAAAAAATAAATTAATAGTCAGCAACACATTGTACAGGGTGGTGCGATTTCGACTGTTTTAACAGGAAACTCGTATTTCCTGACCAGATAGAAAAAAATTGACATAGGTGTCTTGGGCTCGATTTTCGAAATTAGATGAATCGTGAAAACCGCATCCCGAAATCTCTATCTGTGTCTGAGATATAGGGCGTTTTTAATTTTTTGGCCATTTTGAAAAAAATTCGTAAATCCGTTATTTTTGAAAACTTCCCAAAACAGTGTAAACATTCTTAAGGCACTTTTTTGAGTGGAATCTATTGGACTACTCAGATTTTTAAAATTATTTCTAGTTTCGTTGAAAATATATAAAGCTTAGTTTTTTTAAATATAAATCATAGTTGGCCATAATCTCAAAAAATTGCTTATTTTTTGCTCTTTCCAATGATATATTATTATTCATACTTATCTATGAAATTGAGCGAGATATTTCAGTTTTTTTAATTTTTGCTATAGAGGGCCATGGAAAAAAGTCGGCACTTGTCAAAGTCAGGTAAATAATTTATAATTTTTATCAGTAACTGATTGGAACTCTGTTTTATTTGAGAGAATTGCAAAAATGTATGAAAATTACGAGAAAGTTGACATGTTAAAGTGCTATTTCCTGTCTGGTGAAAATTCCGAGGCCGCAAGTGAATTATATTGGAATAGATTTCCTGAACGCCGTCATCCAGATAAAAGTTTTGAACTCAAATTTAACAAATTACGGAAGTTTCAAGAAGCCGAGGCCAAGAACGTATGCAGTTGATGATGAAAGTAAAATTCAGGAACTAAATATATTAGGTGAGGTTTTAGACCATCCTAACATGTCTTATCGATCGGTAGCTGAGGTAACAGGTGTTGAGAAAACTAAAGTTTTAAAGACCCTTAAAAAGCACAAATTTAAACCGTACAGAGTAAGAAAAGTTCATCATCTTCAGAATGGGGATTTCCAAAGAAGGGTTACATTTTGTGAGTGGTATGTGAATCAGTGCAGATTAAACAATAACTTCCATATGAATGTTATCTGGACAGATGAAAGCCGAATAGATACTTCAGGGATATATAACAGGTATAATTCATATTATTGGCTACAGAAAACCCACATTATAGTGCCCGTAAACAGACGGACGCAAGGTTTCAATATTGGGTTGGGATTTTTGGTGGTCGATTTTTGGTCCCATTTTTTAATGAAAGTTTAACCGCACAAGATTATGTGAATATTTTGCAAACATATGTTGCACCATTTTTGGAAGATTTGCCATTAGCGCAGGCTCGAAATATCCATTATCAGCAAGATGGTTGCCCTCCGCATAACGCACGAATTACAACTGATTTTTTGAATCAAGAATTTCAAGATAAATGGATTGGTACTAGAGGATCTATACTATGGCCTGCTAGGTCCTGCGACTTAACACCATTAGATTTTTTTTATGGGGAAGAACTATCGAAACACGGGAAGAGTTGCAAGTAGCGACTAGGCAAGCTTTTGGTGCGATTACACCTGTTGAACTAATAAACGCTTGTAATGCAGTGAATAAAAGGTGTTTATTATGTATTAGGAAGGAGCCAACTTTGATCATCTACTTTGAATTAAGTTTTCCATAGGTTCTGGTTTTCATTTAAACTCGTTTAATTTTTTAGGCCAATTTTTTTATTATAATATGTTCATAAATATAAAGTTTGTAATTTAATTGCATTATTTTTTAGTCTGTGTTTGATAGTTGACATGTTTGCATGGCCTACTTTAGCAAAAATGCAACAACTGGTATGCTATTTACCTGACTTGAACAAGTGCCGATTTTTTTTCCATGGTCTACTATAGCAAAAATTAAAAAACTGAAATATCTCGCTCAATTTCAAAGATGAGTATAAATAATTATATCATTGGAAAGAGCAAAAAATAAGCATTTATGCCAACAAGATTTATATTAAAAAAACCAAGCTTTATATTTTTTAACGAAACTAGAAATAATTTTAAAAATCTGAGTAGTCCAATGGATTCCACTCAAAAGTGCCTTAAGAATGTTTACACCGTTTTGGGAAGTTTTCAAAATGACGGACTTACGAATTTTTTAAATGGCCAAAAATTAAAAACGCCCAATATCTCGGATACCGATAAGAGATTTCGGGAAGCGGTTTTCACCATTTATCTAATTTCGAAAATCGAGCCCAAGACATCTCAATTTTTTTCTATCTGGTCAGGAAATACGAGTTCCTGTTAAAACAGTCGACATCGCACCACCCTGTACATTATAAAAATTTCTACAAAAGTTGCCTTAAAAATGTAGACTGTATTTATTTAATACAAAAGTTTTAAAAATAATTAAAAAATTACTGTAAAGTTCATAAAATCTTTTAGAAATTTTTGTATTAGGTATACAGATGAAAACATATAAGAAATAAGGTTTTTTATGTTGTCTTAAAATCGTTTTAAGGCAAAATTTAAAACAATTTCACCAATTAAAACTATATTAAAAAAATTATTGTTAATACCTCATGTAGCCGCGAGGGAGTTACTGTACATAAAATATAAAATAATACCTACATTTAAGATGGCTGGGATTTTTCTCCTATCGTTCAACCTACCGTAAGTTGTCATTAATTTACGAATTTCTCTATTATTAAATTACGTATTCTGGACTATATCCAAGTAGGTAGCTCCAGTTATACGAATATACATACTTCTTAAAATTAAATTTTAAATTTGTTGTGGGCTATAACCTGAAACCTGATCTCTTAGGCAATAACACAAAACAGCCATAATAATAATTAATTCAATGTTAATTCTCAATAAGGTAATCTGAACAGGCATATTTAAAACGCACCTGTTAGCAGTGACCTTGAAAAAGTGAACATAATTTGTGATAATAAAATCGTAAAATTATGTCATTATGGAAATTATAAATATTCGCCGAAAAGATTTAACTATGTCATACAATAACATCAGCAAGAATAACTTAATTTAACAAGCAAGGAAAGAGTTTTTAGTAAAAATTAAAAGGATATTTATTTAAAATGTTTCAAAAACATAATTATACTTTAATAAAAACAAAAATGCTTAAAATATTGTTGAATGAAAACTTTTACTCGATTTATCTATTTGGTCGCACTGAGTGGCGGCTTTGCCATAAGGGCGAAAGGGCTGTAGCTTCCCAGAAAAAATATAAATAACCAATAAACTAAAAATAATATATTCCAATAAATCGATCAAATCAAAAAATCTGAACTCTAGCTTGACTCTACCTGACACTTAATTAAAATCGCTTAAAATATCGCCATATATTCCTTATCGATGTTTTACGTGACGGCAATTATTTTCGCCCTGACCGTCCGCCTAAATCTGCAGTTGCTGCAGCCGCAGTTTCATATTCCCTCACCGCACCGGCGAACTATTTTGTGCGGGATTTATTACGCGAAAGGGCTATATATTGTATTGCCTTCGGACAGTAAGTTTTGATTCATTTCGTGAAGTATCATTTTTTTCATTGCTGCTTTGCTTTTGCATGTGTAAATTATAAAAGGGAAGGCAAATAATGTACAGAATTTTTTAAACGGTGAGTTTTTTGACTTTTGCTCGCTCACAGAGTACATATAAAATTACTTGGTGGACCTATTCAAGATCTTAAGCTTTCTTATGCTGATATTTTTACGAAATGCGGTTATTATACAAGAAAGGCATTATAAAAAAGACGTTTACAAAGAAAATAAAAGGCTATGTGGCTCTATCAATAAGCGCCTTAATTTGTTGTCCTTGTTGATGGTTTTATTTAGACGGGGCTGAAAAATAGATTATTGTAGAAAATATATTTTTATTTCTATACATCATAAAAAATGCTTTGCATTAATATAAAAAATAGAAGGGCTTACAAAAACAAGCAGATCTGCATAATAACAGACAGCCAGGCGTCACTAGGGGCACTAGTAAATCCCAAGGTGACGTCCAAGCTGACATGGGAATGCCAAAAAGAACTGGAGGTCCTGGAAGAACGCAACAGGTAAACTCTCCTGTGGGTACCAGGACATTCGGGAATAGAAGGCAACGAAAAAGCGGATGAGCTAGCAAAACATGGATCATCCACACCATACTTTGGACCAGAACCTGCCCTTGTAATGACCAAAACCACAGCACGAGGGCAAACCAGGGAATGGATCCGAAACAAAAACAAGGAATACTGGGAGAACCTCCGTAGAATAAGACATGGAAAGGGCTTCATAAGGGGCTATCCAAAAGAACGAAGGAAGAACTACTTAGACAAAGTAGGAAAAGACTTCGCATAACAGTAGGGTTGCTAACAGGGCACGATAACCTAAGAGGGCACCTACACAAGATAGGCTCATACAATGGGGACCCAACTTGTAGAATGTGCGACGAGGGGGAAGAAACAGCCTACCACATACTGTGTGAATGTGAAGCGTTAAATCACAAAAGAAAGGCATTATTTGGGCAACCGAAAATGAGCCCACAGGATTATATCAACCAACCAGTCTCGGGTTATACAGACTTGTAGAAGAAACAAGACTAATGGGAGGATTGGTATAAAAGACAATGGGAGATTAGGCATAAAAAATCCAAGAGGCTGCGCTGCCTCCGGTAGTGAAAGACTGCTCCCCAGGAAGCAGAAGAAGAAGACTATAAAAAATATCAGAAAAATTACGTATTGTTCAATGTTTTTTTTTAAACTAGCCCTCCGATATACTAAGGAACAAGCCGCTACTGGTCGCACTATATGCTTTTGTTTTGCTGTGTATACCATACACAGGTTGAGCCAAGGATTTTTAGCAAGGCGAGGCCTAAATAGACAATCACAAAAGCAGAGCCACCAAAAAAAAAAAAAAAAAAAAAAATTTTTTTTTTTTTTTTTGCCCAAGTTAGTCCACGCAAGCTTAAAATTGAAGTACCAATGTATCGTGGTTGTCTTAGGTATAGTTTATGTGTTACTTAAAGTTTCGAAGTCTCAAGAAGAAGAAAATATTTCCAGGAGGGTGCAGGTTTAAAAGTTTTGATACTCTGAAATAAAAATGAACAGACAAGGGAAAAAGTTTTAGACTTTTACAGATGAACTGTAAAGGAATGCATGTCAGTCGGACTTTGGATTACTCTACTATGAGCTGTTAGAAAGAAGTTATACCAATGAATTTTAAAAAAGAAACTTATAAAAGAAGAACAGGTTCACTACAACTTATCACAGAACAATATGAGAAAGCTATATGGTAAAATGGGAATCGGATTTTAATGTTATAAAGAAAGCTTGGAGTGTAAGAGGCCACTTTCTAAAGATGACTACAGAGTGTAGGGATTAAAAGAAAACAAAAACTTTTTTACTTAAAGGAGAAAGTTATGCTTTTTAAAGCAACTGTGACTGTGGGTGTAATATATTTCCATAAACTATAAAAATAATATACAAGTAATTTTTTTTCCTTTAAATTAATTGGCACTTATCCCATACTAAATATATTTTTCCAGACAAATAAATACCATATTTTTATTAAAAATATTAAATTATACCTATTTTTAAATTACCAAGTTACACACTTAAGGTATGTGATACTAAAATAAATACACAAATTATAGAAAACTAATTTAATTAAAAGTAAACTGGTCTTTTCCTAATTTCATTTAGTTTTCTTATTATACACTTTATATTATATATATAATATTTTATTAAATCACAATAATTAAAATTTAACTTATATATTTATATAATCGTTATATATATATTTTTTATATTTTATAATATATTATATATATATATATATATATATATATATATATATATATATATATATATATATATATATATATATATGACCAACATTTTCACTGCGGAAATGCACCAATAATTTAAAGAAGCCTAACTTACCTTACTTACTAGAATCGGTTAGTAAGATATCTTTTTTTAGCCTTTTATCAAATTATTTTAGTTGTAAGGATACATAAAACTAAACAATTTAAAATCTTAACATTTGTTCCCTATGTAAAAAGAAATAACACCGTTTTTTTATAACTATAAAAAAACTGTCTACCAAGTAAATTATTAAAATTACAAGCACTTCTGTAAAAACTATTTTTATTTCACCATTTACAAATTAAGATAATAATTACAACGTAAAAAAGTATCATTTATAAAAAAAAACTATGGACGTCAAGATATGTAAATAATGAGTTAGAATTATTACACAATCAAATTTTTATCAGGCGTAAGCTTTAGTACAAAATAAATAAATGGTGATTGTTCTTCGTTAATCAGTCCCAATTACAGCAAGGATTATTCCAACTGTTTAACTGTCTGCTTTGTAAGATGCATATATTTCTTAAAACTAACTAAAACTACTGGAGCGTCAGTAATTAATGGAAATTAAAATATTAATATATCTTAAATTTGGTTGTTTTTTAGGTTCATTATATTAAATCATTAAAAAAATAAGATGTTTAGTAAATTTTCATTATCCTAATTAAAAAAATGTTTTAACTAGTTGGTATCTTGTAAATAATTGCGATTAATACTGACTATGTAACGTGTCAATAAAAGTACAACACAGCACGTACAGAAGATCCACAGCTGACCTTCTTTCCTTTGTCTCACACAACTGGAACAAGTCCCTTGAGTTTCTTGGTGAGTCCCAGATCGTTGTTCTTGACATATCCAAAGCTTTTGATCAGGTCTGACATGATGGGCTTCTTCAAACTTCCTTCTTACGGTCTTCTACCTAAGCTTTGCTTTTGGCTGTCCAGTCTCTTTTCTAATCGACGTATATCAGTTACTGTAGATGGTCATTCTTGTAGCTTCTACCAAATTAATGCTGGAGTGCCCCAGGGCTCAGTGCTGACACCCACACATTAATAGTTTTGCTGACGATAGTATCCTCCGCTCTAGTATTCAATTTCTTGAGCCACCATGTAATTCTGATTTGGAAAACAAGCGCAGGTCAATGCAGATATCTCTTTTACAAGATCTCAAACTTATCTTGGATTGGGGCGCCAAAAATCTTGTGTAGTTTAATGCCTCGAAAATACAGTCATGTTTGCTGTCGCAAAAAAAGTCTGCCAATGCTTTTCCGTTACATATAAGCGGCCAAGGTCTGCAGAACAAAGAGTCGTTTAATCTTGTCGGCGTTACTTTTGAGAATGACCTCAACTGGCACAAGCACATTACATCCATAGCCTCGACAGCTTCAAAAAAGCTTGGATTCCTCTTTTGAGCCAGAAAGTATCAGACCCTCCTAAGAATATTGTTCTCATGTCTGGGAAATGGCGTCCCCTACAACATTTAGTTTTCTGGACTCCATTTAAAGAAAAGCCGTTCGTCTTATTAATGATCTCACGCTGACAGAAAGGCTTCCTCTTCTTGCCGACCGTCGAGCTGTTCTCGGCTTCTGCTTAGAAGAGTTGGCGAGTATAATTCCTTCTCTGGCAGCTCCCAACAGAGCAACACGTAGTGCAAGTTTTATGCATCATTTTACAGTTCAATTAGAAAAGCCCCGAAATTTCCGCTATTTCGTTCCTCTATTCCTAGAGTGTAAATACTTTTTTATAAGGAACAAAACTGAATTTAAAAAATCATTACTAGTTATTTATATTAAAGTATGTTTGTGAAAATTATAACAACAAGTGTAAAATATTAGAATACCGAGTTCGTAGTCCCACTCGTTTCAACCACACGAGTGTTGTAGTCATGCTTAAACGCACGTGTGATGTACAACGTTTTATCTACAGCCGAAAAATAAGAAAATTCTTTTTTAATTTTTATTTATTAGTTGCCTACTTTTAACACATTTAACATGACATTTGTCACCTTTATTTTAAATTCTTACCTTGGGAATTATGGTTTCGTGGTCCAGACCAGGGTTACAAGCATTGTTTATTAAGTAGGCATTTGTTTCTTCTATAAATTCAGTTTGTTCTGTCAAGTAAACACGAGTACTTGTTGCATAGAGAAATCTATTTAAAAATTATAATTAGCGATTCCCAAAGTCTTCCTTAGAACGTAAAAGTTGCCGCAGTACCTGTCACGGAATGGCTAATGCCAAAAAAGTCGCGATCAATATATGAGAAAACTTACAACCAGTTTTTAACATGGTTCTCTCTTGCACCTTGTTCGCACGGCCAAGCAGTTAGGTTGCCTCTAGTAAGTATATGCTCAAATGAGAACTGCAATATTTTAATATACATAGGTTCTCTAGGTAAATTGTATAAAATTTTATTTCTTGTATTATACTACTTGCTTGTTTAAAATATCAAGAAATAAACTAAATATAGCGTTGTTAGGTAAACTTTTCCAAACGTTATTTTTACCATTTAAAATGTCAAGAATTAAATGTAGTTGTCTGTAATGTAAATATAATTAACAATATTATTTAAGCGCTTTTGTCAGTAATGTATTTTATGACATATAATAGTAATAATGACCTTAAACAAATTTTAAGATGTGCAAATATATATATGGTTGCAACACTTGAAAATGATCGTTTACAAACAAAAAATTGTAGGTGTTGAAGATGAGCATATAATGAGCTAATACGAGGGTATCACTAAAAGTTTTTTTAAACTATAAGAAAAAGAAAAAAAAAGGTTATAAAAACCATTTTTTTTAATTTTTAAAAGTATTCGCTTGATGAAATCGATATAATTTTAAATACATCAAATTACTTCTAAAAGTAAATATTTTATTAAACTAGACATAACAAAAACATGGATTTTGCAGGCCTTAACCCCTTCTTCAAGCGTTTAAAATAAGTTTTTACTTGTTTTATTTCTATCAGTTAGAAAACAAAGAGTTGTTGAAGAATGCGAAATTAAATGTCTTTTAAAGGCCATGTTCTAATATTACATTTTAGGCTTTTTTTCCTTAAAAAAAGTTATTTATTTTATTCAGAGCAAAAAGAACACATTCACGTGCGTTTGTTTATTCAACTTCAGACTGTTTTAAACAATGCTTCGAATTTTTATACGGAGCTTCAAGGGAAAAGGGTCAAATATCAGTAATTAAAATGCTACATAATAAATAAAGAAAGGATAATTACACTGTTAATATTCATATCAATTAACAAAAAAAAAAATATAAAAATTACACACCAAAATGCTTAAAGCTCTAGTGCCCTATTTCCTCAATAACCAAATAAAAATAACACCTATCAGCTAACACGAAAATTCAAAATCCACCCGCTTTGCTCTCATCCGAGATGTAATATGGAAACTTAGCTAAATAATATTTATTTAAGCGATTTTGTAAGAGTTACTATTGTCATGATGCAAGAAGGTGCGATAATTTTGAATATTTCACTGATGTATAAATTTTCCCATAGGACACGTTAAAAATCAAAAAATTTCAGCGGAAATTTCACGTTGCCTAGACAATGTGGTATTTCCACTTACTTACAAACACAGAACAATCAAACCTGCTAACCAGATATTTTTCATTCAAGCTTGTTATACAAATTCCACTCGTTTCGTGGAATTATAAATAACAAGCTTTCATGAAAATTATCGGTAATTTTTAAGCACTCGTGGTATTACCCCGAAAATTTCTCACTTATACTTCCTAACCAATAAGAATCCGTAATTTACTGTCAATACTATGACAACTAAAAAAATTCCCGATAATTTTATTCTTATTGGGTACCCTAAGCAGAATTAATAAGTGGAAATTTTTCTATCAAATGATGACAATAAAAAGGTTATAAAGTTGACAATGTCATTTGAGTCCCGTTAAAACGTTAGGTATCCGTCAAACCATACGCCTTTACATTTAAACAAAAATCTGTGTTACTTGAGTTTGCCTGAATTAGTTTAAACACGGTTTTAGACTAATTAAAGAGTTTTATTACCAGCAAATACTTAATTAACGAAAGCCGACAAACTTACACAATGTTTCTGAAAATCTACTTCATTCTTCTCTCTTTAATGGTGAATAGCTAGGACTAGAAAGAATTAATAAATGTCTATGTTTCCCTAATATATACATAATACTTGGATACAATCTTGTTCTGCTTGCTTTTGAAAGTATTCACAAATCTAGATGAAATTTGCAACAATCCAACTTGAATTGTTTGAATTTTGTTTTTCTTCCGATAATAATTCACTATTTTCTTGAATCAAAAACTTAAATACTTCGGGTCACGATGAAACATTTTTAAGTGACTTATTTCTTTAATATATACATAAACTTTATTTTCAAAACTCTTATCTTTAAAATATTTAAGTAACTTCAATTTAGAACGATATAAACACAGTCAATTAGGTATTTGAAAAAAATCAGAGGAAAAATTCATGTTTACATGACAATAGGCGTTTGACATTTAAGTAGATTTGTGGATTTTAATCACGGCCCCCTTTGATAAGTTGAAAATAAATCATATTGCTTCTGCATGATGGGCCAAAAACATTTTATGACAAAACCAATATGATCCAGCAACTTTAGTAGTTCAAATTTGTCAAAAAATAAAAAAAATATTTTTCCCCTTAACCCCTTTAACAACTTATCTTTTAACTAAAATGAGTTGGTTTTGATTTACTTGCATTTGCAAATAGATAGGTATTTGTGGAAATTATCGAAACCGAAAATATTTGATAGGTTCACCTTGTAATCAACCAACTTTAGTAGTTCAAATTTGTCAAAAAATAATAAAATAAATTTCTCTTGTACTTTAACAACTTCCCTTTTAACTAAAATTAATTGGATTTTATTTACATCGTTCCATATGAAGAATTATTGATACAACCATGATTTCTACCAAATTTAAAACCCCTCCCGACATCTCAAGATTTTAACTTGGCCAAAAGAGCAGCTAATAACTCTATAAGTAAATAGATAGGTATTGTTTTACATACCTGCCCATAAATTGTTTCTACATTTTCTGAAGAAAACACAAACACATAAAAAACAAATCTAAATCAAATTTTTTTGCAAAAAACAATGCTTTACAAAAAATTACTTTTAAAAAATAGTTTAGGTACTTGTGTTGAGTTAATATTACTATTTTTATCAGTAATTATTGGTAATATTAAATACACAATTATTATAAGTGATTGTTGAAACTTTATTCATATCGACGCTTTCCCTAGGCTTATATCCTGAAGAGCGTTCAACAGTCCTCAAAGTCTGGATAATTTTGTGATAGTGTTCCTTATCCAATTGCAAATATGGCTTAATTGACTGCATATTGCTATGCCAACTGATTTGTTTTTGAGTTTTTTATAAAGTCGAACTGGACATAATTCAGGGTTAGAAGTGTTGGTTATTAACCATTTACTGTCGGCCAATCTCTTAGATCCTCCCTGACTCGTCTTGGAAAATACAGGATTATACTCAATGCGTCCCGTAAGATTGCCTCTCTTGTCAGTTTCTTCAGAAAAATGTTTTATAGATGCTGTAGACCCCTCTCCGCCTCTCCATGCCAATTCATGGGAGACCACGTAAAAGAAAATTTTTGAAGTCCGTCTGGTGTGCTTTCATCATATATTCTAAGAATTTTGCTATATTCTTCCTTGGTTAATATCGATGCACTTACTTTTCTCTTCGATGGATCCCTTTGTAACTGACGGCGCTTGGCATCACGCGCAGCTCTCGCAGTAACAAACTATATATCACTAAACGGATCAAATTTGATTTTAAACTTTTCCGAAATATAATTCCTGCAATTGTTTTGTGGCGGAGTTCCACAAAACTTTCCTACTTTTTATAGTCATCAGTATTTTCTTTTTCATATTAAAACCCCAGTCCTCAAGAATACCAGCCAATTGCTCTGCGAACATTGGACCGCCGTCGATGTTATACGATTTTTCCCGACAAAACTCTGAAAATTGTTTCCAAACACTTACTTTTGATTTCTTTGTGTTACAGGGCGTTAAATTTTCCCCTTCCTTTCTTATTGAAAAGGTACTTTCTTTGCAAAACGAGCCATTTTTGCAACTTTTACACTACAAAGACGGGAATTGATATTTGATTATCACCATGGTTACAGTTCCTTTAAACAAGTGTCGATTGACGGTTATCTAAGCCTACATTTCTAAATATTAATAACTGTCATTAGTCATTACTTTTAATTTAAAAATTAAAGGGGGCGAAATTTTCTTACGAATACCACTTGTGTCTAAATTATTATCCGGAAATTTTTCTTCTCACGAATATTTTCGTGACTTCAAATTTTCCCGGAAAATAGACACTAATGTTATAACAATTAAAAATTTTACGTTGCCCAGACAACGTGATTTACACTTACTTACAAACACAAAACAATCAAACGTGTTTGTTTGGATTGTCAATTAGAAACGTCAAGATCAGTCAAAATGAGTCGATTTGGTCATGTACACGATAAAGAAATACACAAAGTAATTAAAAAAACGATTTCAGTTATAGTTTTAATTATGTTGCATGAAACTGAAAATTGTATGACAAAAAAAAAACAATTTTAATAGTATAATACTCCCATATTTCTCCATTCTAGAAATATTGTTCCTAAATACCGCTCGTGCATAAAAATTAACCAGGTAATTTTCGTTTAAGCTTGTTATACAAATTCCACTCGTTTTTCGAACTTGTGGAATTATAAATAACAAGCTTTTTCTTAAAATATCGGTAAAAAAATATCTACACATAAGTTTTCATAATTCTATAATGCACTAATATTAAAAAACATTTTTTGAAAAATACAGCGACAATTTGTTTTTAAATGCTTTTAATAAAAAAGACTTTAATTTTTTTTTATTTCGTCCCAAAAATATTTAAATTTTCAATTGGTGAATTTCTTAAGTACACCCTCGTTTAACTTGACGCGAGCTTTTTTTGGACCAGCTTCAAAACTTTGTATCAACCAACTTTTTTCTTTTTAGCTAAATTTTTATATATTATAATTTTTTGTATTTGACTTATTTCAATTCTAAAAAAAACTTTGGTTTACAGTAAGTTCCATGCTAATCGATATCAATTATTGTACGTGCAGGAGCAATGATTTTTCAAAAACAGTACTTGGAAGAAAATCTTTCCCAAATTTATTCTAATTCTACAAAACAGTTGTAAACATTGGGATTAAAGTAGATAATACTATCAATGCATTGTTGCTAAATTAGGCCACAAAGAATTTGTATAAAGTTGTCGCTTGTAATTGTCGATTGAAAAATGCCATTTTTTGCTTTTTTTTTTTAAGATAGTGTAATCAAACTAAATCAACTTTAATGCGTTATTGAGGCTATATTTTACGAATTTTCATTGCTAGTTCGCTAATATAAATAATGTTATTTTAAAAATTTCGGTGCAGCCCTCGTACAATGCCTAAAAAAGATTTTTTAAGCGATAAGCAATAAATAATTAGTGATTGTTTCTTAAGTAAGCAGCATCAATTAAGAGCGTACATTACTTGAACTTTAGTATAATAAGTTTTCGACACTTACCTACTTGTATTTTTTAAATTACCCAAATAAATTTACCTAAATCATCACTAATTAAGCATTAAAAAAAAAACATTTTTTTTTATGTTTAAGGAATTTTCTTGGCAATAATTTTAATTCTTTTGTTTTTTTGTTAAATAAATGTTAATCGTTAAAGATTCGTACCTAATTAAAAAGTTGGTAAAATGTCATTTCAGTTGATTAAAAATTACTTTTGATTACAACAAATTTGGCTTTTCCTAAACCATTAATAAAATATAAATGGTATTTATAAATAAAAAACTTGTTAAAATACATAGATTTGCAATTAAACATGTGTGAAATCATTGCTAATGGACCGAAAATTTTTGTACATCAAGCAACAAATAAATAATTAATGATTATTTCTTTAAATGGGAGTGACAATTAAAAGTATAAACGTGTTACTTAAAATGTCAAAAGTTTTTGTTAAATTATCTTTTTAAATGTTTTAACAAATATAATTTTAAAAACGTTTAAAAAACATGGTCAACAATTTATGTGAAAGGGTACGTTGATGTTTGGACCCTGCTTACGCATTAAGCAGAAATCTTAAAAAAATAAATGGTTTGTTGATAAGTTCGCGTTAGGTTCCCGCATGTCCAAATTTCGGATTTCCATAAACTTCAAAACTGCTTTTTGACGAACCCTGCACATTATAAACAAAAAAAACCTTTAACAAAATAATAAAATATAAAAGAAAAATTACTTACTCTTGATCTTATGTTACAAACTTCAAAATTTAACAGCCGTCATTCGGTTACAATTGTTGAGAATGCCGATATGAAATAGTTATTTATGTATAAAGGGCATTATGAAGATGTTTATGCCTCCTAGGGCAACAATCTTACATTGTCAAGGGCCTTTGGGCCGAGGGTTAGTAAGTTACCCGAGGGTATAGACATTTTATGTCCCACTCATAGATAAACTAACTTTAGATATATAATGACTAATCGCATTTATGGCAAGTTTACGACCTCGCGCACTTAACAAAACAATATGGTGTCATTAAGCATGCGTATTTAAAAAGCAGCACCAGTTCCGGACTTAGAAATTTGTATGGCATTAATTAATTTATATTTATAAAATCTATTTTTTATATATTTAGATACTAAATTCTTTTATTTTGCGTTTCTATACATATATAAATTATGTTAGGTAGTAATAAAAACCATGAGTTAACAAAATTAATATTGCAAAATATAAATAGAAAAAATAGGGGCTAATAAAAGATAGGGTTAATTTCAAGACCCAGTTTTTGTACCGCCTTAAAATGGTTTGGAAACTGTTAGAATTTATTAAACGCGTAACTGTCGACTTTACACGGTTTTATGTCAGTTCAAAAACGACGAAGTTTGAACGATTTCTATATATTTAAAGGGTTTTGCTTGGCTTGGGGATCAGTAAAGGGATGCAATAAACGGTTTTTTGCGAGTTTGGAACAGACTTATAAACAAAAGGGTAAAAAAATGTTTATACAAATAACATTAACTCTTTTCCTGCTTACACTTATGTTTTCGATAGCGATAAAAGGATATTCTAAACATCTTAAATGTATTTATACAAAACGAGCATTTATTTACTAGAGGCATCCTTGCCGTTTGGCAGTGCGAAAGAGAAAAAATAATCATAGGATAAACCTTTCTCCGTGGCTCCCACCATAGTGCCGATAGATCGACGCGGAGAGACCGACAAATCAGCACGCAGAGCGGGGTATATATATTCTTTTTACCGACCAATGATCACGTTGGAGGGAGAAAAAGGTTATACCGCTATTCTTTCTTTCTTGCACAAATGATCGTTTTCCAAGCGGCAAGAGTGCCTCTAGAAGGTATATGCTCCAAGGGAATATGTTTTATGTTGTAATCATACTTACTGACTTTTTAGATTAATGCAATACATTTTTGTTCAGATTTTTTTAATCCGAAATAAATAATTATAGTGTTTTTTTTTCAATTATGATTGTGTTACATAGATGAAACAAAAAGTTAATTCTTAGATAAGCCACAAGAGTCATGTTCAGTCGTATTCGCAATTTTTTATTATTATTAACTACAACGCATCAGTTGTGAACCAGTACAAAAATTTGTGGCTTTCCATAGCTGTAACATTCAGAAGAACTAGAGGAATTTAAGGAGCTAACAATGGATAATATGTTTATTTTTGATTAAGAACAACATCTAAACAAACCAATCTGTTTCACTGGTTCAAAAAACCAGTAATCATGGTTTTTTAACCAGTGTAATATATATTTTGTTTAAGTCATCAATTGACGAAGTACGGAACTGGCCGGCGACGAATTTGTAAATAAAATCGATCTGCTAGTCCGTTCTGCGCATGATTTAGGACCCTAAGAGATGACTAGAGCCACGGCGCACGGACACATTTTTTCGCCCATAAAATCTCACTTTTGAACCGCGCATCTGATACCCTTTACCGGTCCATATTGAGGTCAGTGGTCCCACTTCAGATAATTCCAAGTAAAATTAAAAAAAAATTAAAATTACGAAAGGTTTTTTACCTATAGATTTAGTTGCTTATATGTTTCGAAGATGAAACTGTTATGTTACCATTTTCCGAGCAGTTACTGGACATGGTAATATTAAACATATGCTACATAAAATGAGCCTCTCTGATACCGACAAATGTAACTGTAATGGCAAAACCGATGATATGGCCCTACTGGTGCTTTGAGTGTGAACAGAATAAGAATGCTTCCAACTTTTTATTAACTGAATTAGCTAAATATAAATTACTACCGATGAATTTTCAATCATTAGTCAAATATAATATGAGAAGACAAAAGGGTTTATAATGAATTTATTTGTTTTGTGAAGATGTGTGAGAAAGCTGTAGGGACTCGTAAACCCAACTCTATCCTTATTTGTAATCCCTTTATCCTGGTGGATTATCCTCTGTGTTAATTATCAAAATCGCCTAGATAGACCACTATGGCGTGAAGCGTGTGCCCTTGTCATGCATGTTTTTGATTCTTCGCACCAGCTCCCAATTTGTGACTTAATTCGAAGCGTATGTCTATTATATATATTGTTAATGATTTTAAGGTATAATATTTCGTATATACAAATATTTATTGTTTAAAACATATACTTATAAAAAAATTAATTGGTTACAAAAACTTAAATATAATACGTTAAATGTAGTGCTGATATTCCTATGCAAAGCCAACCAAAGCAAAAAAAATTAGTTGCTAAATAAACAAAGGTAATAAGTGTTTATTGTTGTGCTGTGTCAAAGTTAAAACTGAAATTTATATAAAATAATGGATTTTCCGTCGATTATGGATATAATTGCTGTGACCGCTGCTAAAGCTTTGTATAATCTTATCCCAAAGAAGTATAAAAATGCCTATGATAAAGATGATAAAGGTTTGGGATTTTAATGAAATAACTATTTATTTAATTTTAAATATGTTTTTTTGTTGATAAAAAGTTATTGCTTTGATTTTTCCTACCTGTTTTTCTTAATGCCCGAGAGCATTAGAAACTTCTTTAATGCCCTAGGGTATTATACACGGTGTCCGAAAATGATGATGAAAATTTTTAAGGTACGTTTCTACATAAAAAAATAAAAAAAGTTTATATTAACATAGGTCCGGAAATGCTTCCAGAGAAAGCTACAGGTCCTTGAAGATGGTATCAAAAAAGTGGTTTTTATTTAATTTATTAGGATTTACTTACAATACAGATATTAACTTCTACGTATAAATTTAACTAATTAGAGGTCACTTATTAAAACTATCAGGTGACCCATATTTCCACCAGTGGCGTGGGAACAAAGGGGTGGTTAGTTATTAAAGGTCATATTTTTTTCTCCGAGTGTATTTTTGCTTTCTTTTAAATAAATTATGTTTCTTTAAATATTTTTACGTAAAAAAGGTTCCCCTGGAATAAAGTCGTATAGTCGACGGTTTTCAAGATAAACGGACTTAAAAGCACGACTGTAGTGCGTAAATACAGTAAACTGGCTGTGTAATAAAACTAAAAAGATGATTGAATACTATTTTAAAATGTAGTTTTTCCTTTACACCCATTTAAACGGATTTAAAAATTTAGGAACAGCGTTGTATATTATTTTGATATAGATTTGTTGAAATTTTTATGAATAAAATTATTATTTAAAAAAAAATCTGAGCATTAAAGTCCGTTTATTTCGAAAACCGTCGACTATACGACTTTATACCAAGGGAACCTTTTTTACGTAAATATGTTCAAAGAAGCATAATTTATTTTAAGGTAGCGAAAATACACTCGGCGAAAAAAAAATATGACCCCAAATAACTATAACCACCCCTTTGTTCCCACGCCACTGGTTGCAATATGGGTCACCTGATATTTTCAAAAAATGACCTTCAATCACTTTAACTTATACGTGGAAGTTAATTCCTTTAATGAAGGTAGATCCTAATAAATTGAATAAAAACCACTTTTATGACACTATCTTCAAGGGCCTGTAGCTCTCTCTGAAATCATTTCCGGACTAATGTTAATATGATCTTTTTTTATATCTTTTTATGTAGAATCGTACCTTAAAATTTTTATCATCATTTCCGGACACCCTGTATACTATTTAAAGTGTCTGGTAACTATGATTTTATGAAATAATAATATTCAAGCAGGACATAAAATTTAAGGCCCTGTTTTGTTTAAAATGACATTTTATATTAGCAAGTGTATCTTTTGAATATCTAGTGTGTTATGGAGAAGTTTGTTTTTTTCGTTGATTCCTGTAATTTGGACCTGCAGAATTACTTTGCCCCTGTCGAAAACCCCTTACCCCAAATTTTTACGATGTGTTAAGGAAACATTATAATTGTAAATTTTTCGCAACAAAACGGAAAAAAAATTAACTGTTATGAATACCTTTATATCATCGATAGAGTCATCTTTCAAATTTGGGATATCTATATACAATTTTTTTTTATACAAAAAGTAGTACTAATCGGCGGATGCGGGCATTTTCCACAAAATAACTTGTTTTTAATTTAATAATGTTATTTTTAGACTTGCACTGATTAGAAATTCGGATGTAAAATGTTAGTTTTTGTTTTGTGTTTTTTTTCTTATTTATTTTTTATGTTTTAGCCTTTAAGTATAAAAAAAATGTTTGGTTTGAAAGTTTTTATTTACATAAAAGTAGCATAACGTAATTTAGCAAAAAAGAGAAATCAGCCTAGGGCCGATTAAACTATGCCTATCCACCCCTGCCCACTACCTGTCAACTCACCCCATTAACGTCTGGGTCATCTCAACCTAACGGCACCTGGTATTCACTAACGACAATAACGATTACCCATTCTTATACACGAATCGTAGTTTTATTACGAGAGAAACACGACAAGATAAGACAAGACCAGATTAAGTGATCTATTGTGCTATTCTCGTCCAGACGAGGAAGCCATTTATTCTAAAATTTAGAATAAATGGCTTCCTCGACGAGCCGAAAGAAAGTTTTTTTTGTCTTTTTTGGTTTTGCAGCATTATTCCTTAGACTTGCTCTTTAGAAAACTGTAAAATTTTAAAATAATTTAAATTTAAACCCGGATCCAAAAATGAGTGATAACTTGCAATTACGAAAGTCGATAATTATTTTGACTTAAGCGGATAAATGCTTATATCCTTCTCGCAGAAAGTTTAACACCTACCAAAAGATATAAACTTAAGAATAAAACATGCTTAAATTGGAGATGTTACGTGTTAAGTGAAATTCGTAACAGTTAATTGTTCTCGTTTCTCACAGTAGATAAAATAATAAACCTTTTGTATGGAAAATTCTTTATTTTACAAGGATTGTTTGCTGGAGTATAATAAAAATAATTTACATTTTAGTGCTTTATTCCTTTATTTAAAAAAATATTTATTTAAATACTTATCTTAGGGGTAACGATTTACAAAGAAAACGGATTTCCAGTTGTAAGCAAATTAAAACTAAGAAGTGCTAAATAAAATTAAATCTAATAAACATATAATTTTATGCATTTAAAATAAAAGAAACATTAAAAAATTCTTTCGGGGTACTCTCCAAAATGAAACCCCTTTGATCCTGATGCAAAGAAACTTTTGACCCCTAGAAACTAGCAGATGGCCTAAAACAAAATAAAAAACCACAAAAATCAAGAAAACTTTTGAAATACCTACAACCAAACTTAAGGGTAAACCATTCTAAAAGTATCTTAATTACAATTAAGATATGTGGTGAAGTAAACAACGCAAAATATGTAGCTTTTAGGGAAACTGAAACGATAAGTGCTTTATACCCCGATGTAATTTACCACATGGTAGGACAAATACAAGGTATCAGCAGAGACTTTTCAAAGTTCGTTCGGTTTTCACAGTATGACGTCACTGAGAGAGTTGCCTCTATTAAATTTAAATGAAATTTGCATAATAAGAATCAGTTTGTTAGAAAAGTACTTGTAAGTCAGCAAAAAAAATTACTTTAACTTAAAAAAATATTATTAAATAATATAAAATACCATCTATTTAAAATATGTACTTAAACACAAAATTAGGGCATAAATTAGGGGTCGCCATTTACCGCAATGATTAAAGATTATTATTAGTCGGAAAGAAACATTCAACAACAAGAACTGGTATAGTTGCATTTCAGTTAGTTCAAACATGCTATTTTACTTGTTAAAATCTACAGGGCATCATAAATATTAGGTCAAAAATTAGTTTCAATCTCTGGAATATTTAATATACGCTGAATAGACATTTTTCACTCTGAAAAACAAAAAATCAGAAAACAGCTTGACACTTATTATGCTTTTCTAATGTAAAATAATTATTAAAGTAATTGCGTTTATTTTGTTCGGAAGTATACCACTTTTCCAAATAAAAGAGGGTACTGATTCATGTACACTAAATAGAAGTAATGTTATCCATATTAAACAATACACGCTGGAAATATAAAGGAAAAAATCCCAAGATATCTAGAAGATTGTTTAGGTGTCAATGCCAAGATATTTTTGTGTCATTTATTTATACTTACACTAATAGTACATATCCTTAAATTATGGTTTATTTTAGAAATATATCCATAGTTCATGCTTTTTATGCTTTACATTAAGAAACTTATTATTACGAGGTTAATTTAGTTTGGTTATTTTTGTTTCTTTTCTTAATTTATAATTTATGCATCTAAAAAAATTGTGGAAAACATATTATATTAACTACTAAAAAAAGAGTTTAATGCTGTGATAGTAAAAATTCAATATTTAATATGGCAGATAAATATCCTGGCTATAAATAAAATTATGTCGGAATTGATTCACAAAAAAAGTGGTGTGTGCTGGGTGTCTGACTTAGATTTTCTGGCGTATTTTTTTTCCGCTAAAGACGAATCTTAGGTCCAAATTAGAAGTCACAAAGCGAAAAAAAAAAACAAAAAACCGACACGGTACATTTACCTGTAGCAACCTACTACCACGGAATGTTGGATCTATGACTATATAAACTATAGGAGATACAAACAATTTTATAAAACAAAAAAGAGAGCTTTTTAAATTGTCTATAAAAAATAATTTAAACATTTTTGATAGGATAAATAATAAAGGGGATATTAACGAAAATGTAATTTTGACAAAAAAAATGAATCCAAAACATGAAAAAAAAATTTTTCTTTATTAATGTAATGGTTGTTTTTTTTTTCATTTAAAATAATAAATCATTTATTTTATTTAATTGAATCTAAATTACCGACAATTTGCAAAAAAAAAACAAAAATAATATTATTTTAATTTTTAAATTAAAGAAAAAACTAATTTTTTTTATTGTAACTCGAAAAATAATGCATTTAGACAAAAAGATTATTAAACTTAAATTAAAGGTCTTATTAAAATACAAAATAACCTCTAAGATAATCCTAAAAAAAGAAATAGTTGCTCTATATTAGTTTTATTTATTTCATTAAAAGAAAAGTGCAAGAACAATTCAAATACAATCTTGTTCTCTGTGTATAAAATATAAATTTAAAATTATGGGTATTAAAACCCCATACTTAAAAAAATAATAATAATAAAATTAGTAGGAATAAACACAAAATTATGGTCATCTTTAAATAACCAAGATCCATAAAAAATTTGTATTTTATAAGCGAATTACTTTATGGATTTTGTAGCTATTTATTTTAAAATGACTAAAACAATTTTAAACCATGTTATAATTAAATAAGAATGTTAAGATTAAAAAAAGATCAGTTTAATTCCCTTTGATACCGTTAAATTCAAATTAAATTTAAAATACTAAC